>OZ030024.1:14300000-14540000 GCA_964023405.1 Apodemus agrarius
AGTTCAGAGTTTCAGTTCTTACACGGAGTCAGTTACAGAAACCGCAGGATCTAATCTATCTATTTGGCTCAGAGGGAGGCAAAAGCTAGGGCTGAAGCCCAATGGGTTAATTCACTAAGGGGAAAGCCTCAGATGTGTTGTGCTCTCAGATAGCCCCCAGGATGGAAGGCTAATTGTCCTTCTGGGATGCTGAGTTCTTCACGGAGCCCTCAGAATGGACCTCGTGACCTTCTGAGGTTTCTCACTGCTCTGATCTCTTCTTAATGGATAGTGTTTTCCAGGCTGATGGTGTTTTAAAGATACAGAATCTGACCAATGATAATACATCTGACCTCTTGAGGGAGAACTTTGTACATCTTACTCTCTTTGGCCTCTCTTATTGGCCAATTACATAACTCGACTAGAAGTTGGTTTTAGAGAACCAATTTCACTATTGCCTAATCACAGGGAAAGACTGTAACGTTTTATGAGAGCTGAAGGGACTGCATTTTACAGAGGAGGACTGGAATGATATTAAAGGGGACATAAAATGGTAAGAAATGGAATTCCACAAGGTGTTTCCCTTGGACCGCCACGCTAGATTACAGTACTGGGATATGATCTCACTGGTTCTATCTTCCGAGGGCATTGATGGAAGAGGGGAGAAGAGAACCAATATCAGATGATCTCTCACAATACAATGAACAGACTCTTCCTGTGGAGCTCAGCACAAGAAGGAGAAGAAAAGTCTTCTGTCACTTCCTGATCATGTGACCCTAGGCAAAGTCACTGACCCTCAGATTTGTCATCTGCAACATACAGATCATGGCAATGACCTCTCTGAGAATTACTGTATAGGTGTAAATAAAATAATAAACTATGAGGGGGGGGCAATCTTGGTTGTTGACTTGACTAGTTCTGGAATCAACTAAAAGGGATGGGTATCCCTTTGAGGGATTTCCTTGACCTGATTATTTGGGGGAAGTTCTACCTAAATGGGCAAGGTCCTCCAAGGGCAGTCCAGATAAAAGGGGAGGGGGGCGGTGAGAAAGGAAACTTTGCTTTTAGTCTGCGTGCCTTCACTCTTGCTGGCAAGTCTACCAATCTATTGCCACTGCATTCCTTCACCAATATTAGAACCTGCTTCTTCAGGATTCCAGCACAAATTAAAGACCAGTGGCTCTCCGGGAAACCTTCAGGACTCAAGTTCCAGATTGAGGCTGATGAGATATCCAGCCTCACAGATGGAGAAAGTCTCAGATTCTTACTTCTCCGGTACGTGCAGCTATTTTTGGACCACCTAGACCGTATGATGTCAGCCAATATAATAAACTCTCTCCTTCTTCCCCACTATCGAACCCTGACAAACACACACACACCAAAAGTGCTCTCTCACACAGCGCCTGGCTTACGGCGGGACTGCAGTTCATGTGATCATTATTGCTCATGCTAATTGCTTTTTAAAAGCTTCAGGGAGAAAAAAAAAAAAGGTCCCATCTCTGTTTCATAGACGAGGAAATTGAAGTTCAAAGACAGTGGAAAACCTGTCTGAAGTAATACAATGCATGATGGCCATCACCGGATTCGGACTCTGGCTGTCCAGGCTCTGAAGGCTAGCAGGCCTCATTACCATGGCCAGGGCTTCTCAGCATTTGGTGCGTTGGTTGACTAGTCTGCCATAAGCTGTCATCATTTGGGTGCCTGGTTCCGTTTACTGCCTCACAGTCCCCCGGAAGTGAGGTCAACCAGCGTCATCTGTGAGTCTGACACACAGAGCAAGGGGATGACGGGAGGCTGGGGTTTGCCCTACCCCACGGTGGGGAGCACACTCCTGAGTCTTATTGCCTGAGTGGACTGAGAGCTGCCAGTCTTTCCTCTCTCGTCCAACTTTTCTCTGTCTTTCATCCGCTGTGGCGTCTGGCACCTTTGTGTCTTTACAGGAGGCCGAGGTTAGTGAATGCTGACCAGCAAGAGAAATAGAAGATTATGTCTCCGTTCCTAATAAAACAGGAACATACAAGGGGCTGGCAGGATTGCTCAGTGGTTAAGATCAGAGTACTTTGTGAGTTCAGTTCTCAACACCCACATCGGTGGGCTCACAACCGCCTGTAAATCTCCAGCCCCAGGGGCATCTGATGCCCCTGAGTTCCTAGGGCACTTACATCCACATGCAAGTATATATAGACAAAATTCACTTTTTTTTTTTTTACTTAAAAAAAGAGGATATATTTTACAAATACTGTGATTTGTTATAAAGGTGAACCATGCAATTGGAACGAGAACATGTTCCCATTATATTTACCTGGAGAATGGCTATGTTGCCCTAGACATTAAAGCCCCATGTATGTCCCGACATCAATGCCCTATCCTATCCCTGGAAGGATGGAAAACATTTTGCTGCAGTGAGGAAGAGTCCTTCTGGTGGTTAGTAGTGATTATCTAATTGACAGAATCTTTAGGAATCTATATGATGTGACTCATCATATAGATTAGGAAAACTGAGGTAGGAAGGCCTGCCCTAACTTCCGGTGGGACAGCTCCATGGGCTGTGGTACTGACTACAAAGGAAAAAGTGAACTGAGACCCAACATCATCACTCTCTGTTCTCTGACTATGGTAGACTGTGAGAAGCTAGCTCAAGCTCCTGCCACAGTAACATTCCCTTCTTGACCTGTGAGTCAAAGCAAATGTTCCTTCCCTTTGGTCTCTGTAGTCAGAGGGGTGGGTGGGTAGGTGGAGGGAGGGGAGAGGGGAGAGGAGTATCAAATGAGATCACCATTCCGCATTCAGGGACTTGACACAATAAAAGCTTAATTGTTGGTTACACTGTAGCCCTAAACAGACGGGCATTAGGGCCCCTAGATAATGAGGAACATCTCACCAGGTAAGCTCACAACCACATTGTTACAGACAACAGTGAGTCTTAGTTATAGACAATAGTGAATCGCCACACTTTGGCTTTTAAATGTCTTCCTTAAGGTGATACATTCATTCACACCTTGATACAAGGGAGATGTGCCTGTGCTTGACTTCAAAGGGCCAGAGAGCTGTTATCCCCAGACAGAGAAGGGAGAAATATTTGCAGAAACACCAGGGGTGACCGGTGTTTATAAAGAACAGCAATAAAATGGCATAAATTCCTGACGAGAGGGTTTCTCGGACTATTAAATCAAATGCATCTGTATCTGAAAATTTTGATATTACAATCAAGTTGAAATGGCACTGTATCTCTGGATGTATAAAGATGAAAGTTGGAAATGTCATTGCAACAAGCACAGAGACTTATTTATTAAATTAATGTCTTGGCTCTTCCCATGCAATGTGTCTTTGACCAAACCCCAGTTGGCACTTTTTCTCAACAGCCACTGACTTGGCTGACACGGACGGACGGACGGACGACACGGCCCATGTCTTATTTGCCTGACTCTATATCTGGAGTAAATGGACCCATAGAATAACATTATTCTCACTCAACATAAGAGGCAGGTGTTTGGAAACTGAGCTCTCTGATCCTGGCAAGAGGCATGCTAGTGGGGTAAACGGAGCCAGATGTCACATGATCCTGTGCCCAGGTTTCTGAAGATGAGTATACGTTTAAGTCCATATGTGCAGCTGAGTTCTTCCCAGGGCTAGGTGAGCGCTAAAACTAGCTTAAAAAGGCAGGCAGTACAACCCCAATTGTGACACTCATGTAATAATATGGCCGATCCCTCTCCTTGTGTCTGTGGGGCTTATGGTCCATAAAGTTTAATAACAGGCTCAAACGCCCGAACGGTTAACTCGGGATGCCTGAAGGCCACTCTTACAAAGAGGATATGGGATCTTTTATTTCTTCTCTTGACATTTCATCATACACAAATGCCTGTCTGTCATTGTTGGCCATATACAGTAGCCACATGGCATGAAGGAATAAGAAAATATTGGCTCTACTGGCTCTTAAATAGTGGAATCAGCTCGTGGTTGGCCTTATCTTGAAGCTTTGAAGAAGCGGAAGGTTAGGACGCTTAGTTGCCCTGCAAATTGGGTACCATAAACACCCATGGGTTGACGACATACCAGGGACTGATGGGAATAGCTAGACAAGGAAACAAAGCCCAAATTCCTCCGTAAGGCTTTCAAAGCTGCAAGCAGCTCCCAGCCCCATTGTCTTCTCTCTCCTTACTGTGGCCAGGATCTCCAGTGCCTTGTTGATGAAGGCACCAACTCTAGTCCTGCCTAGGGCTTGGTATCTGTGGTACATCTCTTGAGTTTCTTCTGTCTCCCTGGCATGGGTTCCATTTCACCTTCTACTGCTTAAATGGGATCCATTCGGAAAGGCTCTTAGGCTCTAGCTGAAGTTATTCCAACTCCCCCCCACCCCCCCACCCCCATCCCCCAGCTGCCACTCTTTGATGACAAGGAAAATGTCTATGTTAGTAGGTCCGTTGGTCTTCCTGTAAAGTCCCTATACCCTTCGGGACACACATTTCTTTCTCCTATTCTTCCATAAGAGCCCCCAAGCTCCATCCCTTGTTCGGCTGTGGGTGTCTGCACCGATCTGAGACAGCTGCTGGGTGGAGCCTCTCAGAGGAGTTCAGGGTGCTTGGGTCTCAAGCTGGGCAGGTTATCAGTAGCAGATGTGCGGCTTGGCCTTCATGTGAGTCCTGAACAACTGCAACCGGGGGCTATCCCAGAAGCTGCTGCCTGTACTTGGGATATGTTCTACTAGCTGGGCCGCCTTGTCTGGCCTCAGTGGGACAGGAAGTGCCTAGCCTCGAAGAGACTTAAAGTGCCAGGGTAAGAAGAATACCCAGAGTGGAATCTGGAGCTGCTCAGGGCTGGGCAGAGCAGAGCCAAGCAACACGTATGCTTCAAGAGAATTCCAGTTGGGGCTTCTGGGAGAGCTGGGTAGGAGGCTGTGGAGTGGGATTCTACAAACAGTTAAAGGAAGTGAAATCCTTATCAGACTCATTTACATATCAAAGAGCTCTTCCTGCTGGGCTGTCTTGGCTCCTTAACAAAGACCTACAGGTTCCGGGCTTTCCGAATTCTGAACCCACACTCACTACTTAGTATCTAAATGGGAGAGCTATTACAAACCACCACCAAGCCTCCGGGGCTTCCTGGGAACCAACTGTCCTGAGGTGGCTGAACTCTTCTCAGGAATCCTGGGATAATGGACTCCTATGGAACTCTCCTAAGAATGCTGTGTGTTACCCAGACAGTAGACAAATTGGAGTCTATGGCATTCATTCATTCATTCATTCATTCGGACATCCATTTTCTCACTCAACCTACAAACGCTGATTGAATTGCTACTCGGTACCTATGGAAAAGCTATCTTCATGGCACTTTGATCCTATAATATGTGGGAGGCAGACATCAGGGATAGCTGGCCTCTTCAACAGGTATAACTTGTGCCAATTTAGACACTCTGGGAGATGCACTTGATGGAACCAGCGTTTGAAATTGGGAGCCCTTTTGCCCCAGCTTTCTAAGAAGTTCTTTGTAAAAAGGGCTTGCTTGCGCTCTGGTGGCTCACATCCTGTGTGGGTGTGGAGGGGTGTGGTTAAATGTAGATTTTCTTTATCTATAGCCTTATTTTGTGAGATACCAATTTATGTTGTGAGATAAGACCTCCACGAACCTGAGACTCACTGTCTACCCGCCCACCCCCTTCACCCCCACCCCACCCCCCACACCCCATGGGATTAGAAATGCACACAGCTGTGCCAGGTTCATTGAACCTGGAACATGCTAATTCTGATGTATTAGCTGGCCAACAAGCCTCAAGGCTCCATCTTCCCTTCGCTCAACACCGGAATCCCAGGTGCACATAATCCTGTCTGTATATTCACATAAGTGTTGGGGCTCCAGCTAAGGCTCTCAAGAACAGACAGGACCTTTACCAACTCAGCCTTCTTCCTAGCCTGGGGCAACTGACATCTTGAAGGTTCGTGGCTAGCTGGGTAGTGGTGGTGTACGCCTTTGATCCCAGCATTTGGGAGGCAGAGGTAGGCAGATCTCTGAGTTCGAGGCCAGCCTGGTCTACAGAGTGAGTTCCAGGACAGCCAGGGCTACACAGAGAAACCCTGCCTCAGGAAAAATAAATGTTCATGGCTATGTAACTCTTATTGTTAGAAGAACTCTTGGGTCTTCGTCTGTCTTAGGTTTCTTTTGTTAGAGAAGAACTTTCCTAACTTTGATTTCCTTCTAGTGGTAAGTACATGTGTGTGGCACACATCAGCAAAATGAAGATGCAATTTTCTTCTTAGGCACAAGGCAGTGGCCTGAAATAAGATCAGGCCTAGGTCAGAATCACGGAAGATCCTGTAGCACAGCAGTTTTTAAAATACACTCCCTCAAGAAGAAAGAAGTCAGAGATTCATACTTCCACTTGAAACATGGACTGGAAAGAATAAAAGGGAATTTTATGTTGTCATAATAACTCTAGGGTGGGGCTCTGTTGAGGGATGCTGGGTAGGCCGTGCAAAGAGCCAATGGGAGCACTGCATTAGCTACTGTGCTGTTGTTGCTGTGACAATACCTTCTAACCAAAACAATGTAGTAAAAGAAGGGTATCTTCCTGCCCTTGATTCATGGCAGGGAAGTCAAGGCAGCGGGAGCTTGAAGCAGCTGGTCACGTGTAATTCACAGTTAGGTTGATTAGAACTCGTGGTGCTAGTCAGCTCCCCTGCCCCACTTACATAACTCAGGATCTCAGCCGGGGAACGGTGCCACCCACAGTAGCTCATCTTTCTACTTCAATAAAAGTAATGAAGGGAACCCCCAACAGGCAGGTTCCCAGGAGGTTCTAGATCCCAGCAAGCTGACAGTGAGCATCAACCATCACAACAAGCACTGAGTTACAACGGGGTGTTCAGTTTACAAAGGAAGAAAATGGGAGGTTTTTCTAAAGACAGATGTAAAACAACAACAACAATAACAACAACAACAACAACAACAAACCAGTTGCTCCCACACCTTACTTTTCTGACTAAGATCCAGTGGATAAGACCCAAAGTGACCAGACAGAAACACACAAAACCTACCAACGCCAAGATACAAAAATCCTGGAATTTTAGAAAGTAGCTAAATATAATGGAGTAGACTGGGGTTGACCAGATATCCTGATTCACATCCAGTGTTCCAGTATCATCTCTTGTTTCATTCTTTCCTATAACTAAAAGGTAACCAGTTTACCTAGAGAATCACATGGGCACTCAAATAACAGGGCAAACACCCATGAGTGTCACTTTTCTCTTTACTATGACAGGAATACCTGACAAAGCAACTTAAAGAAAGGAAGGTTTATTTTGGTTTATTTGGATTTTAGTTTGAAGATACAGTTTACCACAGCAGGCAAGTCATAGCTTCAGCTCGTGAGTCAGCTGAGCACCAGCACGCCATATCCCTCCATCCACCACCCACTAACATTTGAAGTGTTAAGTATGTGAGTACATTGTTAGGTGTATATGTTTGTGAGTATGTACCACATGCTACAACATGTATGTGGAGGCCACAGGACAACACGTGGAAGATGATTTTTTTTTCCCTCTACTACATGTGTCCTGGGTATGAAATTCAGGTCATCAGGCTGGCCACCAAGTGCCTTTACCTTCTGAGCCATCTCACACCAACACTCAATTTCTCCTTTTTATTTCAATCTAGGACCCCAGGTCATGGAATGGTACCACCCACATTTGGGGGAGGCAAGTCTTTCTACCTCAATCAACATTAAGAAAATTCCTCACAGATCTGCCCAGAGGCTTACCTCCTTGGTGTTCAAGCAACAAGCAAAATAATCAATACAGATGTTCATGTCAATAATAATAATAGTTATGAAAATAATAATAATAGATAGATAGGAATTTATTTATTTATTTATTTAAGCAAGTATTATATATCTGATGGTTGGTGTGAGAAATCTGAACCTTCAAACAATCTTGTATGGGTCAGTTATATTATTACATTTTATTGTCAAGGTTGATATGAAGCAGAGAAGGAAAAAGAAAAAATTGGGACATATAGAGCCCAAAGAGTGACTAATGAGCTGGAAACTCTCCCACTAAGCACACATTTCATAAACCCACTTTTGAAAAGAAGTATCCAAAGTAAAATATAAAAATCTTCCATATCAAAAGTGTTTATTAAAACAAGGAGCTAGGAAGATACCTCAACTGACAAAGCACTAGTTTTGTAAGCATGAGGATCTGGATTTGATTGCCAGAAACAAAAATAAAACTGAGTGTGGTGGTTCATGGGCCAGTGCTGGAGGTGGAGGGGGTATGGTATCATTGAGGTTCCCTAGACAGCCAACCTTCCTACTTGGGAAGAGGCCAGAGAGAAACTGTCTCAAAAAACAAGTTGAGGGGCTGGAGAGATGGTTCAGCGGTTAAGAGCGCTGACTGTTCTTCCGAAGGTCCTGAGTTCAAATCCCAGCAACCACATGGTGGCTCACAACCATCTGTAATGAGATCTGACGCCCTCTTCTGGTGGGTCTGAAGACAGCTATAGTGTGCTCGCATACATAAGATAAATAACCTTTAAAAAAAAAAACAAGTTGAAAGATGACTTTCAAGGTTCAAGGTTAACCTCTGGTGCGCGCGCGCACGCACACACACACACACACACACACACACACACACGAGCACAAAGTAGATTCTCAATGTATGATCATGCAATGAACAGTTATCCAATTCTGGACTCTCGCTGTGATCGGACCATTCAGAAACTTCTGGGTGAGCTATCCAGACGAGCAACCTCAAAAGCCTCCTCATGGCCACCTGCAGGTGGTCGCACACAGACTTAGAACACGAATTCTTGGTCCTGGGCAGGCTCTCTTGTGACTTTGCTCAGCATTGCATCCAGGCAGAAATAGTTCAGTCCTTTTTGGATTTTTCCCTCATACTTGGAATGGAAAGTAAAATTAGAAGGGGGTGGGGGAGTGAGAATCATGCCAACGGAGACCTTTCTAGGATACAGAAAGGCCCTTCGGGTGGGTCTCCTTCCCAGAGGATGGTGGACATCCACTAAGGGAAAGCCTCTCTTTTCTTACCCAGCAGGAGCTAGGGAGCTTACACTGATACTTTGACTCCAGCCTGTGGGCTGGAGCTGGAGAGAGCCGAAGGGCCTATTTGCAACCCGACGTTAGATTTTTCTGCTCCTGGGGGAAGCTCTGGCCTAGGCCTCTGCAACACGCATAGGTCTGAGCCCTGCTGTCTGGTATTTCGAAATGCTCACCCTGTCTCTCCATTGACCTCTCATGCTTTGCTGATCTTCCCAGCCCCACGTGGAGCTGTGGGATACAAAGGAATTCAGTGGGGAGAGAAAAAGTCACCAGGCACTGTCCTTGGGGTAATTAATCAGCGGTGACTCTTTGTCGGGGGGGGGGGGGATAATGTGACTCGGAACACACTCTGTCCCTGTAATATCAACTCCACAGCAGAGAGGCTGCTCTGAAAAAGATGCGATGGGGTAGGGGGAGGGGCGCAGGGGGGGTGGGGGTGGGCGGCAAAGTGAGAATGCTCGGCTGTTGACGCCATGGCATGCAAGACGGCTGCAGACACATCCTGGTCCATTGCCAAGCTGCTCAGTTCCCTGGGAAAACGGTGCTTTCCGAGCGAGTTCACAGAGATTCCAGCTCCCAGCTCCGTGTTTGCTGTAGTGATCCCTACAGCAGCTGGTGGCCTGATCGTCCTCATGTGACTGGCACCGGTTCCTGTCACATCTCTTTTTCCTGTTTGCTAAAGGTGATGCCACAGTACAGAAAGCCCCGAATCTTGGCCAAGGTTTTTTTTGGGGGGGTGGAGTCTGTCACTCCCAAAGCGGGGTAGTCGTAGATCATTTGATGTGTCCTCAGATGGGTGGGTCACGCATGTGAGAATTTGTCTTTCTTTCTCTGTACCTGACGTCACCAGAGTTATCATGTGCCTGGATGTTAAGAACGCTGACTACCAGGCAGATAGGCGTGTACAGTGCCGGAGAGGAAGAAGAAAGGGAAGAGTGGAGGAAGGGGAAACAGGTAAGGAAGAAGGAGAGGAAGAAGAAGAAGAGGGAGAGGAGAAAACAGAAGGGAGAGAATAAAAGGATGGGGAAGGGGAAAAGAAGAAAAAGAAAGAATTCTTGTCACAACATGCCCAAGTCATTCTGCGACTCTGCGAGGTTGCCTACTATTGTCCTTTGAATATTCAAACTCCCTGACCTTCTGCCTCCCCACAAATTTTTGGTCTCTTGACAAGCCATTTCTTCCTGTCTGCCTCCTCACCTCCTGAGGCTTTTTCTGTCCTGCCTGGGGAGTGGGGCGTGGTGCTTTTGAAGATGGCGCCTGAGTGCCTGCCTGAAGGAGAAAGGAGTCCACACACAGGAGCTTTGAGATGTGAGCACACTCCAGGGAGAAGGGCTATCTCAGGACCTAGAGGACCAGGTCACCCTGCAGGAGGCGTTCCTCGGAGCCTCTGCACAAGAGTGCTCACTGAAACCGGGGTACCCTTCTAGAAAGATCAGCCCTGGGCTCCTTGCTAAAGACACAGAGTGGAGCTGTATCATAGCAATTGTCCCCCGGACCCCCAGCCCCCAGGTAAAAGCTGTTCTGTACAAATCAAAGTGCTTCTGGTTAAAAGTATAACTTTAAAAATCCCACAAATGAGTGAGGCTGGACAGGAAGAATTTGGAGACCCAATGCTCACGTATTCCCTCATCTCAAATGAAGACCAGTCCCCATCAACCATCTCACCTGATGAGCAACAGATCCATCAAGCCACTGACAGAAGAGACAGGTGGGAGAACTGTCTATTGGATTCCATGGTGCTGCTGCTGTGTGTCTGCTATCACAGATAACCTGCGGGCCACAACCTGTCCCCTCCAGCCCTAGTGTGGGAAATTCTATTGGGAAAATACCTTAAGAAGCAGAGAATTTTGATTTTTTTTTCTTTTGTGAGCTAGGAGTGGTCTTCAAATATTGTTTTGCTAAGATGTGCAAGTGTTTGCGCATGTACACGTTCTTGTGTGTGCTGGTGTAGATGTGTGTGTGTGTGTGTGTGTGTGTGTGTGTGTGTGTGAGAGAGAGAGAGAGAGAGAGAGAGAGAGAGAGAGAGAGCGCGCTTGTATGGGTGCACATGCATGTTCATGTGCACCAATGTAGATGCATGTGTTCCTGTGTGTGTGTGTGTGTGTGTGTGTGTGTGTGTGTGTGTGTGTGATGTGCATGTATTTGCCAGCATAGATGCATGTGTGTGTGCATGTTTATGTGTGAGCCAATGTAGATGCATGTACTTCTGTGTGTGTGTGTGTGTGTGTGTGTGTGTGTGTGTGTGATAGTCATGTGTGTGCCAGTGTAGATGCATGGCATGTTCACCTGTGTTCTGGTGTACATGAATGTAGGGGTGGTTATAGAAAACACTAATTGTTGTCTTCCAGACACCAGCTCTCCATCTTCTTTTGATACAGAGTCTACATTGTCCTGGATCTCTCCATATAGACCATACTAGCCAGTCAGTGAGGTCCAGAAGCTGACCTGTCTCCATTTTGCCAGTACTGGGATTACATACATGTTGACACAACACCTTTTCCTTCACATGCGTTCTAGGAATCAAACTCAGGTTCTCCTGCTTTCAAGCCATAAGCCATCTCGCTACCCCAGACTTCACTATAAGGAAAATAAACATAAGCACAGATTTCCTTCATCCCCAGCATACTGCCTGCCTGGATTTAGATATCAAAGCTCACTCCTGAGGGACAGTTTCTTTGGTTTAAAACATGGCCGTGGCTGTGTTTGGTGTCCAGAGATAGCCAGCCAGCCACTTTTCAGTCTCCACTGACATAGAACAGAAGTTGTCTTAGTCTGGGTTTCTATTCCTGCACAAACATCATGACCAAGAAGAAAGATGGGTTTATTGAGCTCACACTTCCACACTGCTGTTCATCACCAAAGCAAGTCAGGACTGGAACTCAAGCAGGTCAGGAAGCAGGAGATGATGCAGAGGCCATGGAGGGATGTTTCTTACTGGCTTGCTTCCCCTGGCTTGCTCAGCTTGCTTTCTTATAGAACCCAAGACTACCAGCACAGGGGTGGTACCACCCACAAGGGGCCCTCCCCCCTTGATCACTAACTGAGAAAATGCCCCACAGTTGGATCTCATGGAGGCACTTCCCCAACTGAAGCTTCTTGTTCTGTGATAACTTCAGCCTGTGTCAAGTTGACACACAAAACCAGCCAGTACAGAAGTGAAGCCTTTAGTCTCGCAGTAAAACGGATGTGTTCATCTGAGTCATGTCCTACATCGGCAACATGGTAAAGGGGTTGACGCCGACTCTTTCTTAATTAAAAGAAAGAAAGAAGGAAAGAAAGACAGAAAGGAGGAGTAACGAGGGGCTAAAATGGAGAGAAAACAGCAATGCTCTCTTCAGAAAAGAGAAGAAAGATTAAAGAAAGAAACGGATGGAGGGAGGGGGAGGGAGGAAGAGATGGGAGTGGACAGAAAAAATAAACCAGAGGGCGGAGGCAGAATCCTGCGCAGCTCCATTTTGGCAACCCAAAGAGGGAATATAAGCTTAAAGTCCTGAATTTAACAAACCTAATTATCAAGGCTTAATTAGTACCAAGGGTCCAGCTCTGTGGAACACCTGCAGACTTAATTTATGTCCTGACAGAGAGGAACAAGTGTTAATGGGCTGTATTTATGTTAATACCTGAACCTTAGGAGCCCGTGGAACAAAACAGACCGTGTGCTGGGCTTGCCAAGCTCCAGAACAAATATAAAAGGTTTTCATCTTAATGTAGTCTGCATGTAATTCTTCGGGGATCCCACCGATCTACTTAAACTTTTAGAAGTAGCACACGGAAAAAGGAGAGCTGTTCAGGGTCTTTGTCAAAGTCTCACGAGATCAAGTCACAGATGAGAGGTTACATCTTGTCTTTAATACACAAGGTGGAGAATTAGGCTAATATTGACTGTGTTCCTGGCGGTTTTAAATATATTTATACATACACATATATGCATATGTATATAAAATATGTGTGTGTTCATGTGTGTTTGTGTATGCATGTGCAGGTACCCTCGGAGGCCAGAAGAGGACCTCATATTCTGTGAGGCTGGAGTCACAAGCAGTTCTGAGTTGCCTGACATCAGTGCTGGGAACTGAGCTCAGGGTCTCTACAAGAACAGTACACACTCTTAACCGAGTGTCATCTCTCCAGCCCCATGTGGTGGTTTTCTGTGTGTGTTTTTTTTTTTCATATGTCTCCAAGATAAACGGTATTGTGTCTATGAACCCTGGAGTATTAAAATGATAGATTGCTTGGACAGAGAGCTTGTCACATGTCCACCAACAGGCTGAGTGAGGTCTCTGTAGACACATTCTGGTTTACAGATTAAGAAACCAAGAGGGAGAGAACAGAAGGATGCCCCCTAGGCCAGGCATCCACGCAGTCTAAAGAGTATCATTATACCAAACCTTACAGCCAATGAGTTCAACTCCCTCAAATACACACAATAATACCGATAATCAAAATATTAAAAATATCTGTAAACACCTATTTAGGAAAGAGGTCTCAGCAAATTAGGAATAAGTACAACACTCTTATGGTAAAGAACACACACACACACACACAATATTATTTGCATCACTCACAGATAATGGGGAAACTCATATTAAGGCAATGATACCCCTCTCAACACGTGTGGTCAGCACTCTCCTGAGAGTATTTTAAAAAGGAAACAAAAGGCATGGAAATCAAAGTTGGAGAAATAAAACTACATTCAGACATGTGTGGAAATTCTCTTTAGTTGTTGTTGTTGTTGTTGTTGTTTCTCGAGACAGGGTTTCTCTGTGTAGCCCTGGCTGTCCTGGAACTCACTCTGTAGACCAGGCTGGCCTCAGACTCAGAAATCTGCCTGCCTCTGCCTCCCAAGTGCTGGGATTAAAGGCATGCACTACTGCTGCCCAGCCAATTCTCTGTAGCCTTAAGAAACAAATAAATAAAAATAAATACCACTTAAAACTCGGGGCAGGAGAGATGGCTCCGTGGTTAAGAACACTTGCTGCTCTTCCAGAGAACCCGAGTGTAGCTCCAAACACCCAAGTGAGGTGGCTCACACCTGTTTGGGACTCTAGCTCCGGAGGAGCCAATGACCCCGCTGTCCCACACGGGCACGGTACTCTTTGGCAAACACCCCACATAAACATACATATACATACTTATAAAGATAGGTCAAAATTAACATCTTACCATAAATATAATGAAAAAATGTATATAAGACATCATTGAGGTATTTATAAGTATGAAAAGATACATGTACTTGGAATGGTGTGTGTGTGTGTGTGTGTGTGTGTGTGTGAGAGAGAGAGAGAGAGAGAGAGAGAGAGAGAGAGAGAGAGGCTGAGACACTCAATACCGTTAGGCTGTCAATCATCCTCAAGTTGATCAATAGATTCAATTCTATACCTAGTAAAATCTGAGCAGATATTTTTAAAGATAAGGGGAGAAGTTGATCCTAAACTTCATGTTGAGAAACAAAGAATGAAGAAGAGCTCCAACAATCTTACAATGAAGAGTCTTCAGGTCTTTATGTTTGGCCGGCTTCGAAAGTGACTGGAAAGCCACAGTAATTGATGAGGTAGTCATGGGCATAGGAAGAGAAAAGAAAAAAAAAAAAAAAAACGATTGGATCAATGGAGTACAATGGAGAGGCTAGAAATAGACCCATGCCCACATAGGCAATCGATGTTGGACAGAGGTGCCAAGGAAATTCAATAAAGGGAAGATTAGACTTTGAACAGATGGCGTTGCTTCCACAGCGGAAGAAACATAAACCTCTACCCTTACCTCCTACCATATACAAAGAGGGATCTAGGGTGAAAAACAGGAATGAATTGCAAAATCTAAAGTCATGAAGATTCCAGAAGGAAACTGAAAACATATCTTTGTTACCTTGGGATGAGCAAAGAGTTCGTAGAAAAAATTAAACAAAATCACTGACAATAGAAAGAGAAGAGGCCGCGCAGTGGTGGCGCATGCCTTTAATCCCAGCACTTGGGAGGCAGAGGCAGGCGGATTTCTGAATTCGAGGCCAGCCTGGTCTACAGTGTGAGTTCTAGGACAGCCAGGGCTATACAGAGAAACCCTGTTTCAAAAAAAAAAAAAAAAAACATAATAAAAAATAAAAAATAGAAAGAGAAGAGGAATTTGGTGTTATCAAGATTTTTTTTTATTAGATATTTTCTTCATGTACATTTCAAATGTTATCCCCTCTCCTGGATTCCTCTCCAAAAACACCCTATCCCATCCCCCCTCCCCCTGCTCACCAACCCACCCAAGTCTCGCTTCCCTGTCCTAAAAACAAAATCACCTAAAATAGGAAGAGAAGAGGAATTTGGTGTTATCAGAATTTAAGATAAAAGACAACTTCGAAGAATACAAAATCGAATACAAAGGGGAGGTAAGGAGAAAGCTCACAGAACGCACAAGAGGCTCGTATCTCTGGTATGTAGAACCTCGACAGCCCACTGTTAAAAAGAAAACCCAACTTGGAAAAAAACCTGTTCAAATCAGTGAATAAGTATTCCACAGCGAGACCAGATGAGCGGAATGGCCGAGGAGACTGGGGTGGCGTGGGGAAGCATGAGTCATCAGGAAAATGCAAAACAGAACAAGCAAAAGAGAGCATCTCACACCTACTGCCAGGGCTATAATTAAAAGACAGAAATTTCCAAGTACCAATGAGGGTATGAAACAACGTGGCCTCTCACGTAGTTCTATATGTAAAAAAACGGTCCGACCATGTCACACTACTGTTCAGGTCACACCACTGTTCGGTGGCATCCTCACTGGACAGCCCAAGAGCCCACAGTCCTCCGCCTAGGTATGAATCCAAAGAAGGGTTGTACCAAAGAGACATGTATGTCCCTTGTTCCCCGCAGCACCGTCTACAGCGAGCAGCCTTGGTACAGGATCCGGCTGAGGTATCGACAGGTGGGTAGAGAAATGGTGGGTAGAGAAAATGTGGTCCCTCTATAGAGTCTCTCATCATTCGGCTATGAGACAGAGCAGGTGCAGGCTGAGAGATGGCTCAGGGTCTCTATAACCCAATAGAGTGTCATTCGTGGTAAAATGGGCATGACGGGGGGGGGGCGGGGGGTGGCGTTATGCTAAGTGAAATAAGCAGGAAGGCAAATATTCATATTCATACATGGAAATCAAACCCAGCAGCGTTGATAGACGTAGACAGTACAACAGTGGTGGAAGATAGGAAGGCCAGCAGGCGGGAGGTATACGGGGGATGTTATTAGTCGAAGATAATGAATACACAAGTATTTCATAGAGAACTATGCTCTGACACTCATAGAGGGCTGAAGGGGAGCTGGAGTGCACTGCAGTACACATCAATTGACCATCTGTTTGATGAGAAACTAGATGACGGGAGTTTGAAATAATAGTTGAGCCATGAAAGGGAGCTCACACCTTTAATTCCAGCGCTCAGGAGGCAAAGGCAGGCGGATCTCTGTGACTTCAAGGCTGGCCGGGTCTGCTTTGTAGTTGTAGGATAGGGGCGCACACAGTGCAGTGAGGCCATTTCTGAAAAAGGAAAGGAAGGAAGAGAGAGAGGGAGAGGGAGAGAGAGAGAGAGAGAGAGAGAGAGAGAGAGAGAGAGAAGGAGGAGGAGGAGGAGGAGGAGGAGGAGGAGGAGGAGGAGGAGGAGGCAGTGAGGCCATGTCTGAAAAAGGAAAGGAAGGAAGGAAGGGAGAGAGAGAGAGAGAGAGAGAGAGAGAGAGAGAGAGAGAGAGAGAAAGAAGAAGAAGAAGAAGAAGGAGGAGGAGGAGGAGGAGGAGGAGAAGGAGGAGGAGGCAGTGAGGCCATGTCTGAAAAAGGAAAGGAAGGAAGGAAGGGAGAGAGGGAGGGAGGGAGAGAGAGAGAGAGAGAAAGAGAGAGAGAGAGAGAGAGAGAGAAGAAGGAGGAGGAGGAGGAGGAGGAGGAGGAGGAGGAGGAGGAGGAGAAGAAAGGAGAGAGGAAATGATAAGTATTTGAGAGAAAGAATGATAATGGTTCTGATCTGATCACTATACACTAATCACAGAGATCAATGATCACACAGTGTCGCTTGGTGGTTAGGAGCACTGGTTGCCCTTGCAGAGGACCTAACTCTAGTTCCCAGCAGATACACAGAGAAGGTTATGACCACCTATACCTCCAGCTCCAGAGGCTTCAGTGCCTTCTGGCTTCTGCAGGAACCTGTGTGTTCTGTGAATGATCTTGCTGGGATCACTGCCAGAACACACACACACATACACACACACACACACACACACACACACACACACACACACGCATATGCACAAGCATGTGTCAATTAAAATTTTTCACCAATCGCATGATGGGGTGGTTATATGCCTTTAATCCCAGCGCTCGGGAGGGAGAGGCAGGCAATCTTTGTGAGTTCCAGATTAGTTTGGTCTACAAAGTGAGTCCAGGACAACCAGGGCCCTGTTACACAGAGAAACCCCATCTTGAAAAACCAATCATCAACAATCAATCAATCAATCAATCAATCAAATGCAAATAAAAATGTTGCCAGTTTTTGCAGGACTGTTCACAGAAACACCCCAATTTTTATCAATAGACAAGTGGTTAAACTGTAGCACAATTTTCCAACGAAGGACTCTCCTGAGCTGAAAAAGTGAGGTCTTTCACATATACACCCATGTGCATGTGTCTCAGAAACACGCTAGGTGTTAAATAAACCAACAATGACAAAAAAAAAAAATCAAGGTAAGGAAGGGTAGACACGGTTTTCATTACATGAGGTTCCAGAGCAGGTAAGGCCGTGTGGGAGCAGTGTTGGCCTCTGAGAGCATCAGGATATACTGGAAGATAAGCACAGGCACTTATGAGGAGGTAAGAGTACTGTATACCTGAGGAAGACTGGTAACCACACAAGTGTATGGACACGCTTGTCCGAAAATAGGGAATTATATTTTTCAAAATGTTAATTCTATGGCATGCCACTTACATTATTTAATAGAGTATGTATTTGTCTACACATGTAAATATTCTCTTGGTTACAAACAACTACAAACACTTGTAAGAGAGCTTATTTCACTGATGAGTTTTAATCTGTCATCTGCTATTTTAATCTATCATCTACTATTTATTTATTTATGTTTGTTTGTTTGTTTAGGCCTTGCTGGCATCACACTCAGAGCCTTACATAAGGAAGCAAAATTGAAATCCACGAGAGACACCTTTCATGTTAAGGGTAAAATCCAACTCACAAAGGTGCTTGGAAGTTTCACGTTACCGTGATTTTAAGAAGTTGTTTATTGCTGGGATTAGTGAGGCACATCTTTAATACCAGCACCCAGGGCTCACTCGGGAGGCACAGGAAGAGGCAGGTGGATCTCTGTGAGTTTGCGACCAGATTAGTCTAAAAAGAAAGTTTCAGAATAGCCAGAAAGGCTGTTACAGAGAGAAATCCTGTCTTGAAAAAAATAAATAAAAATATAAAGAAGAAAAAAGGAAGACAGACAGGAAGGAAGGAAAGGAAATTATTTTTAAATAATGTTTACAAAATATTTTGTGTGTGTGTGTGTGTGTGTGTGTGTGTGTGTGAGAGAGAGAGAGAGAGAGAGAGAGAGAGAGAGAGAGAGAGAACGCTTCTGTACGCCATGTGAGTCCAAGTGCTTGAGGGGACCGGAGGAGGGCGTGAGATCCTCTAGAACTGGAGTTACCGGTAGCCAAGAGCCTCCGTGTGGGTCCTGGAAACAGAACCCAGAAGCTGGGTCTTCAAGAGCAGCCAGTGCTCTGAACTGTCTAGCTACCTCTCTAGGCCCTGCAGTTACCTATCAATTCTGTTCTGAGTGCATCAGGCTTTGGAGGAAGAGATAGGGCTTAGGGGTCAGAGGTCACTGTTTTGGTTTCTCTTCTCATTAGCAGCGTGACCTTGGACGTGTTAATCATCAGGAAGCTCACTGGGTTTGTGGGGGTGGGGATGTTCTGAGCTTGACTTTTTTTTTTTTTTTTTTTTTTTTTAACTGTCAGCCCATTTCTGACACCTCTGCAAACCCCGAGTGGCTTTAGGATAAACATCACTCAAACTCTTAAACTTGTATCCAAACTCCTGTTTCTGAAGATGACTAAGAGGCTGTGTGAAAGCATCTGAAACCATCCGGTGACTTTCCTTTTTAATGAGTATAAGTGTATTTGGAAGTACTTAATTACTTTTGAGAACCTAATTTAGAACGCATTCTTTTGGCCAGCAGTCTTTGACCTAAGTTATAGCTGGGACCAAATTCATAAGATTGTTCTTTTCTGGGAATGCTAAGAAATACTGATGCTCTTCTAAGCTGCATCTATATTTGAGTGGGTCTGTGGATCATACACAGTTAGATTCTATGAGTCAACCAGCCTGTTCTTTAAAAAAAAAAAAAATCTTATTTTTTGTTAGACACTCAGAATTCACCAGCCCTGTATGCCACATAAATTTGTATTTCTCCATCGATCTAACCAATGTATATTTTAAAGATCGGTGGGTGGTCTCATAGCAGCAGAAATCAAATCCATAGCAACAGTAAATTCTTGGTTGGGTTTTGCACTATCAAACGTGCCAGAGTTTCAATGGAACACTATTCAGTCCTAAAGGTCAACAGACCTTGGCTTGTACTCTGTCCAGATCAGGCAGTAAGTACTGGCAGAAGCCGGGTTCCTGTCACACTGTGAGGTACAGCAGACAACACAGGCTAAGCTCTGTCTGTGGGGAAGTTGACGCACCAATCCTTTCCCATGAACCATTGCATTTTGGGGTTACCAGGAATCAGTGAGGAAGATGCTACCCGATATAGAAACTTGAGCCCTTCGTTGAGAAAAGGAAAGAAACTCACAGAAAGTTAAGGGAAACCCACTGGTGATCGGGCGGGTTTTATTTACCTTAATAGGGTGAGCCTGAGTTTTCGTGAGGGCTCCCGAGTCGATGATGCGAAGAACTTTGAAGTGCGGTTTGCAAAAGCAGATATTACACATTAGCCGATCTAGCAACTACCCTCACGATGGAAACCTTGACAGAAAACACTGAACTTACTTTCCTAACCATGCAACTGAGGTAAGACATACACAGGGTTCTCGTAAACCGGCGCCCGGGAGTGATGGGAAGTTGGGGCTCCGCAGGCCACAAAGCGGGGATGCGGACGCGTGGGACCTCGCTCTGGCTTCCGCACACTTCTTCGTGGAAGTGCCGGGGTGGATCTGATGGAACGCGGGTGTGCAGCCGCAGTCCAGTCATCAGATAAATTTCTGCTTGAAAATTCTGAGAAGCAAGCGCAGCAGCGGCATGCCAGGTTCGGTTAGTCACGGGGGTTTTTGAAAAGAGCTGCACTGCGAAAAATTACAAAGCCCATTTTGGGGTCACGGGGGTCAGTGTCACGGGTTACAACCCTCCAGGCTCAGGCTGTTTTTCACAGTTTCACGTTCAGCCCAAGATACACTAAGCAGGCTGGGCAGGAAGGTATAATATCAGGTTGGTTCCTGGGCCCATTAAAATTCTTGTGAATTGAAAAGGGGGCGGGGGTGGGGGGCGATGGGGGGTGGGGGCAGAAACCAGACTGGATGGAGGAGGCCACGAGGAATTGGGGAGAACAGAGAGTAGATCTTAAGAGTTCCTGGTACGAAGAGTAGAAACTGAGTACAAATGCTAATTTAAACAAGGAGCTGGAGAAAACATACAGCTCAGTTAGCTGGTAGTGTGCTGGTCTGATTTGTAGAGCGCCCTGGGTTTGATCTCAGGACCGCATAAACCGGGCGTGGTGCTGAGGCCTGCAATCCCAGCACTTAGGAAGTAGAAACAGGAGGGTCAGAAGTTCAAGGTCATTGCTATTACAGTTTGTTTAAGACAAGTATGGGTACATGAGACCCTATTCTAAGAGGAGGAGGAGGAGGAGGAGGAGGAGGAGGAGGAGGAGGAGGAGGATTTAAACAAACAATTGCTCAGGGATTTACGATGTTCATGCCAGGTGCCATTGAAAATCAGTAATTTGGGGGCTGGAGAGATGGCTCAGCGGTTATAGAGCACTGACTGCTCTTCTGAACGTCCTGAGTTCAAATCCCAGCAACCACATGGTGACTCACAACCATCTGTAACAAGATCTGACTCCCTCTTCTGGAGTGTCTGAAGATAGCTACAGTGTATTTACATATAATAAATAAATAAATAAATAAATAAATCTTTTTTTAAAAAAAGAAAATCAGTAAATTTGATGTTCACAGTACACATAGAGGATCCTATCCATTTTCCTATTGCAGTAAAGGAAAGAAAGCAGACTGAGTCCCAAATATTCCCATGACTCCACACCATACCAGATGGGGTGGGGTCTGGGTGGTAGGGACAGACTATTGTATAACTTTTTTGTTGTTCTGAGACAGTTTCATTATGCTCCCCAGAATGACCTTGGACTATTAGACTCAAAAGATCCCTGCCTCAGCCCCCAGAGTAGCTGGGACTACTGGTATGTCCTAGTCAGGCTTCTGCGAAACTTTAAAATTTAAAAGAAATACCAAGAATGGCTGATTGTGGAAATGAAAGTAAACATTAAGAACCGTCACCAAGGAAATTACTCTGCAGCACCTGGCGGGGGAGGGGACCCAGGACAGGTTACAAATAGTTGTTCATCCCACCCAGTAACTTCTCAAGGAAACGCTTGAGAAGGAAACGCTCAAAAAGGAGCTTTGTAAAAATAAGCTTGGGAGATGGCAGGCATGAGTCCAGCTTTCCCTTACCTGTGTGAGGCAAAAGTGTGAAGGAGAAGGGGGAAAGAGACTTAGAAGGAGGCACACTTCCTAGAACCAGGAAAGGAAAGCTACTCCCAGGGCTAGGCAGTCTCCCTTGGTGGAGAGCAGGGAGTCCCAGAGAAAGGAATAAGAAGGAAGGAAAGAGAGAAAGAAAGTAAGAAAGTAAGAAAGTAAGAAAGAAAGAAAGAAAGAAAGAAAGAGAGAGAAAAAGAAAGAGAGAGAAAGAAAGGGAGAGAGAGAAAGAAAGAAGAGAAAGAGAGAGAAAGAGAACTAGAGAAAGAAAAAGAAAGGAAAAAAGGAAGAAAGAAGAGAAGAGAAGAGAAGAGAAGAGAAGAGAAGAGAAGAGAAGAGAAGAGAGAAAGAAAAAAGGCAGGGAAAGAGAAAGAGAGAGAGAGGAAGGAAGGGGCAAACAAGTAAGACAGGACAAGATATAGAATATGAGGCAAAGGCAAAAAAGTATAGAAAATGGCGTGCTTGTGGGAACCAGACAGAAGGAGCAGACAGAGTCTGAGAGAGTGGTGGGTGTGGGTGGGGTCGGGGAAGGGCAGTTCTCTCTGTTTCTGCCATGGCTGTTTGTCTGGAGATAGTTTTCTAAGAAACAACAGAAAAATTAAGAAAAAAAAATTGAAAGAAGCTGATCTAGAGTAGCTAAAAATAAGTGGTACACGTTGTTTATGGGAACCTCGTGTGAGAGTTTCACAAACCCAGACTCAGACGACAGTGACAGACAAGCAGACTGAGGCTTGTCGTCCTCCTCGGGAACTGGTCACAGGACAGCCAAAGCCAGTGGGGACTCCAGTTCTGCTGGTTCGGGTCTCAGGTGTCCTGTCATGGTTGCCAGCCTTCTCAATCTGTCTAGGTAACTGTTATTCATCCATCAAATGAAGACAGGGAACCCTGACCCCAGAAACTTCTTTGACCTTGAGGGCTGCCAGACGGTCCTGGGCTTGCTCCTGTTTCTGGTTTTTGTTTTTGAGGCAGGGTCTTATCTATTCCAGACTGGCCTTGAACTCCCCGAGTGGCTGAGAATGGTCTTGAACTTCTGCTCTTCCTGCCTCTACCTTCTGACTGCACTGCCACGCTCAGTCGGTGTAGGCAGCGCTAGAGAATTCTACAGGCTGAGCTCTGCAGAAACGGAGGCTTATGGGTAGTGGAGGACGGACGTGACACCTTGTCACGGTTTGAACTCAGTCACAGGACGGAACATTCGGACCCGTGTGAAGCCAGCATGTTTCAAAGGTCCGGGCCATGTGTGACGAAAGATTTAAACAGAGGCCACAGCACTCGTGGTGTGTCCCTTGCTCTGAAGATGTTGCACCTTGGTCTCACTGGCCGAGCTGTTTGGCTGGGGACAGAGGAGATTATGGGTTTTTTGTTTGTTTGTTTGTTTGGTTGGTTGGTTGGTTGGTTATTGTTTTCATTGGTGTTGGTTTTGACTCAGCACCTCAAGCAGGGAGAGGCGGAGCCACTGGATGGGTCAGTAGTTAGGAGCGCTATCTGCTCTGCCAGAGAAGCTGCGTTCAGATTCCCGCACCTAGATGGCGGCTCACAGATGTTGGTAACTCTAGTTCTAGAGATCCAGCACCCTCTCAGACCTCCGCAGAAGCACGGCGTACTTAGATGGATGCAGGTGGCCGGTCCCGCACGGAACACGAAAAAAACAAACCCTTAAATAAATTCAGGGAAGGGTGTTTTGCCAAAAGGCACTGTAGCTTGGCTCCTCCGGCTTCTGCTGCAAGCCGCGTGGCTCAGGTGACCCGTTCAAACTCACCATTCCCAATAAAGAAATAAAAATTCAAAAAGAGGGCCAGCCCTAGAACATCTGTTGTCCCCATATAAGGAGATTAGATTCTTAGATGACAGGCTCACCAGAAGCATCCTCGAAGACTCCTGCATCCCTTGCAATCCCTGCTGCCCCTCCTCCACACAGGTGGTGTGCCCGGAGGAGGAGGAGGAGGAGGAGGAGGAGGAGGAGGAGGAGGAGGAGGAGGAGGAGGAGGAGGAGGAAGAGGAGAAGGAGGAGGAGGAGGAGGAGGAGGAGGAGGAGGAGGAGGAGGAGGAGGAGGGCTCCTGCTCTAGCTCCTGACTCCTTCTCACCATTATTTGACCACCTGAGTGGCCTCTGCCTCTGGGACCACACAAAAGCCTGAGCTGGTAACAGATGACTTAACCCTCTGGTCCCTGAAACCCCTACGCGGTGTTCTGCATCGTCCAGTGATTATTGAACATGTAAAGAATTGCCGTAGATGAGAGCTGCCGTGCAGGCGAGAGAGCTGCCATGCAGGTGATGTTGTTGAAACAGAAGCAGAGGGCCCAGATGGGGTGAGGATGGCAGAGAGGTTTACTCAATTTCCCTCCCTCCTTCCCTCTCATTTCCTCCTTCCCTCCCTTCTCCCTCTCTCCCTCCTTTCCACCTCCCTCCCCCTTCCTTTTTATTCTCTCTGAAATCCTCGCTGCTTATCTATGCCAGAATAAGATTCTTCAAGTCACTTAAGACAGCCCCTCACCAAGAGGGGTGGTGTCTAAGAATTAACCGAAACAAGGAGAGTTCCTTATTTAGGGTCAGAGAAATAAAATAGAGCGCCGGTTAGCTGTTCGTTCCCCCAGCCCCTTGCCTTCATCTACTGAACCTCTCTCTACTGGGGCTCCTCTGTGTCCTGAGGAAACTGCCTAGCAGTGGACCCCGCGGAGTCCTTGTCATCTTCCGAGATCCGAGAGTCTTTCTTGACCAATTTGTAGCAGAGGCGTGCGGTGGCAGACAGACAGCCTCGCTGCTAATGACTGGCCTCCCGCTTCAATATTTTATGCCACCTTTAAAAAAAAAAAAAGTTTCGGTAACTGAAGGTGTTCGCGCATTAATTCTTTGCATCAATTATTGACAGAGAA
The DNA here is from genome assembly GCA_964023405.1 of Apodemus agrarius. Lineage (NCBI taxonomy): Eukaryota > Metazoa > Chordata > Mammalia > Rodentia > Muridae > Apodemus > Apodemus agrarius. The sequence goes on from OZ030024.1 coordinate 14,324,620, forward strand.
TTTAATTTAAAGGCAACTAGTCAGTAACCTAGGGGTAGTGTTTTAAATAATTTATAATTGTGGCACAGATGTAATCATATTGCTATTGATTAGGATCCAGTCACTTCCGCGGGTCCAGCAGGTCTTATGCTAATTAATTTTAGCGCGATCACCTTTTTTTTTTTTTTTTTTTTTTTTTTTTTTTTTAACTCCGTATTCCCTGGTAGCGGGGACTCATTATGAGAATAATTTAATGAAGTGAAATCTTCTAAGGTCTGTGCAGAGATGAAGGTAAGGGAGATGGAGAACTTCTAAGATCGCCAGGCATTGTGCTATGATTGGTAGATAATGGGTCTTAAATCCAGAGTTTGGAGTTTGCATATTGTGATCACCTAGCTGATAGGAGAAAAGTAAGGTCTAGGGAGCAGGAGATGACAGAAAAGAAGATATAGGAAGATGCTGGGTAACTGTGCCTGTGTGTGTCCATGGTTATAGACAAGACTCAATATGTGCACGTGTGTGCGTGCCCATGATTGTAGAAACGTCTGTGCATGCATGACTGTAGACATGTCTGTGTCTGTGTGCATGTGATGTATGTGCATTGGAGTGTTCTTACATATATGCATATGTGTGGAGGCCTGGCAACAGCTTAGGGGGCTTCTGGTATTGTGCACCGTATTTGTGAGACAGGGTTTCTTGCTGATTCTGTTAGGCTGGCTGGCCGTCAAGCCCGAGATCTATCTGCTTGTGATTCCTGTCCTCTGCTGCCCAGCACTGAGCTCACACACACCACCACCACCTCATCTAGTTTTTTAACATCGTTTCTGGGACCAAACTTTGGTCTTCCTGGGCTTTAACAAGTTATTTGTCCAATCCTGTGCTGGGTGACTTTTAAAAAAAAATTTTTTTTTCCTACGAAATAGACTAAGAGTCATTTTGAGGGATTTGGGGAAGACAGTAATGTACTAAAAATGTAGACAAATGAGGTTTTCTCTTCCCTTAGCCTTGAGGAACAAGAACCGGGAGTTCTTGTCAGGACGCTGCGAGCCAGGCAGTGTGAGGACAGGCCCGAACAGCTGACAGCTATAGGCGCGCTTTATTGAGAAGTGATAAAAAGATCTGATACCCAGCTCTCTGTGAAGCCATGCCTGGAATGAGGCCGGGGCGGGTGTTTCCACAAACAAGAAAAGTGACTGAGAAGGTAACCTGTCTATAACGTCACGGGGAAGGAGTAATCCGTTCAGGGAACCGGAAGTCAGAGAGTTCAGTGAGCAGACAGAGCTTGGATCCTACCACTGCTCCACCCTGCCTCCCGTTCTGGCTTCGCCCTCTGAGTTAGGACAGGGTTGTCAGGGCTGCAAAGAGGACAGGAAGGGACAGAATCAGCACCATTGCTGGGCGGCCGGTTTGGCAAGTGAAGGCGATGAACCCCCACCCCCACCCCCCCAAGTGACTGTGACCTGTGTTCTGGGGACAACTGCCCAAGACTCAGGGACTAAGGGTGGGATGGGTGTGCCCAGCGGGAATCTGAGAGATCTCAGCAGAGAGGCATTCCCTAAGAGATCAGCAAAGGGTCTTTGCTCATAGGTTTTTGTTTAAAACTTATTTTCACAGCTGGGGGCTGAGAGCATGCGGCCCAGTGGAGAGAAAGCTTGCCTAGCACGTATAAAGCCCTGTGCTCGCCCCCCAGGGCTGTATATACCCCTGGGGCAGGCACCTGGCTGTAGAATTCTAATGCTCCTGGGGTGGAGGCAAAGGTTCAAGGTCATGGTTCGCTGTAGAGTAAGAGGGAAGCTAGCCTGGGCTATGTGAGAGATCCTGTCTCTCTCTCTCTCGTGTGTGTGTGTGTGTGTGTGTGTGTGTGTGTGTTATAATTTTAAATAAGCCAATGTGTGCCAGCGTGCATTTGGTACAAAACTATTGACCTCATTTATTGAAAAATAAAAGTGTCGGGGCTGGAGAGATGGCTCAGAGGTTAAGAGCACCGTCTGCTCTTCCAGAGGTCCTGAATTCAAGTCCCGGCAACCACATGGTGGCTCACAACCATCTCTAAAGGGATCTGATGCCCTCTTCTGGTGTGTCTGGAAACAGCTAACAGTGTCCTCGTATAAATGAAATAAATCTTTAAAAAAATAAAATAAAATAGAAGTGTCCCCATGTTCCCGTGTCCCTGCAGTGGGGATTTCACAATGAACACACTGTGCTGATGACACTTTCAGGTAATAGACAGCTCCTGATGTGAAAGAGAGAATAAAGAGAAGGGAGGGCAGAGGGCTAGAATAGCGCATGGATTGTAATAACAATCACCCGGAAGGCCTGGACACTAACAGGCGCCTTCAGACGGTCAACGGGGACCTTGCACCAGAAACTCCTGCTCTGAAGGTGCCGATGGGCCTGGAAACCAAACGTGACCGCCGTTGCTACGGCTGCGAGACAAGAAAACGCAGAGCTGAGATCTCGAGAGTTAAAAGATAACGGAGGAAGATCGTCACCTGCCCACACTGAGAGCTCGCCCAGCGACTAACGACTTCGAGTTTCTTCCATTTCCTCGGGGCCCAAGCCACACCCTGTCGGTGTCTTCTCACGAGAGGCAGCTCTCTCGGGGCTATTATTTTATCCCACCAGGATATATTTGGGGCTGTGAGAGTCCAGCATGTGGGCCCTGAGGACGGGGGACACTTCCAGGCAGTTTCATTGCAGAGCCCGGGGCCCTGGGTGGATCCAGGGTAACACCAGGGGGTGGTGATTCTCTTCCCTTTGCCTCCCTTTCCCTATGCATCTCTCCTCCTCTCCCTTCCATGACCTTCCTCTCCCTCCTCCCTCCCCCTCCTTTCCCTCCTCCTCTCCCTCCTCCCTCCCCCTCCTCCCTCCGCCTCTCTCTGGCCCTGTCTTCCCTTCTGGCCCCGTCTCCCCATCATTGTTCCTTGACAGCATCTTTCTACTTAACCCAGGCAGGTCTGAAACTCATCATCCTCCTTCCTCAGCCTGTCTGAGGGATTATAAGCACGCACCACCATCCCCGGCAAGTGTAATCTATAAGGAGCCCTTTGGAAATGATTTCTGTGGTTGTGAGCCAGTGTCTGTGGCAAATACTCCATTCTGACATTGTAGCAGTAAAAGAATAGAGGGTTGCGTGTTTTTTTGGTTTTTGGTTTTTGGTTTTGTTTTTTTCTGCCTGAAACAGACAACAGTTGTAGTCTGCCAGTCCAGGTTTCAGTCGACATTGATCAGTAAGTAGCTTAGCAGTTTCTGAAGTGAGAAGTAAAAAGCAAGCGGCACAATGCAGGTGTCACTGGCGTGAGAGGCAGGCGTCAGCGTGAGAGGCAGGCGTCATCAACCTGAGAGGCATACTCAAAGAGGGCCGGGCCACTGTGGAAGGAAGAGTACTGGATGGTGATCCTGTTCTGAGGAGAGGCACGGAGAGTGCTGGGGACTGAGTACTGAGTACTGAGTACTGGGGACTGAGTGCTGACTTAGTGCTGGGGACTGAGTACTGAGTACTGAGTACTGGGGACTGGGGACTGAGTGCTGACTTAGTGCTAGGGACTGAGTGCTGAGGACTGAGGACTGAGAACTGAGTACTGTGTACTGGGGACTGAGGGCTGACTGAGTGCTGGGGACTGAGTGCTGAGGACTGAGAACTGAGGACTGGGAACTGAGTGCTGGGGACTGAGTACTGAGAACTAAGGACTGAGTACTGGGGACGGAGTGCTGGGGACGGAGTGCTGGTACTGAGGATGGGCGACTGAGTGCTGAGGACTGAGAATTGAGGACTGGGGACTGAGTGCTGGGGACTGAGTACTGATAACTAAGGACTGAGTACTGAGGATTGAGTGCTGGGGACGGAGTGCCGGTGCTGAGTGCTGGTACTGAGGATGGGCGACTGAGTGCTGAGGACTGAGAATTGAGGACTGGGGACTGAGTACTAAGAACTGAGGACTGGGGACTGAGTGCTGGGGACTCAGAACTGGGACTTGAGCGCTAGGGACTGAGTGCTGAGGACTGAGTGCTGAGAACTTAGTACTGTGGACTGAGTGCTGGGAACTGAGTACTGAGTACTGGGGACTGAGGGCTGACTGAGTGCTGGGGACTGAGTGCTGAGGACTGAGAACTGAGGACTGGGGACTGAGTGCTGGGGACTGAGTACTGAGAACTAAGGACTGAGTACTGGGGACAGAGTGCTGGGGATGGAGTGCTGGTACTGAGGATGGGCGACTGAGTCCTGAGGACTGAGAATTGAGGACTGGGGACTGAGTACTAAGAACTGAGGACTGGGGGCTGAGTGCTGGGGACTGAGAACTGGGACTTGAGCGCTAGGGACTGAGTGCTGAGGACTGAGTGCTGAGAACTAAGTACTGCGGACTGAGTGCTGGGAACTAAGTTCAAGAAAGCATCTCAGTGAATCAAGAGGGCGGAGCAGTGCCTAGCGGCAAGCTTTGAGGGAAAGAGACTGATATTGCTACTAGAAGAAAGAGAAAAGGGATGAGATCTAGCAAACGGGACTACAGGGCAGTCGTGGTTGAAAACATGAATTTAAAAGGAGAAAGAAGGGTGGGCGGTTAGTATCCTTGAACCACTATGCCAACGGCTTCAAAACTAACCCCAGGCTATTTAGGGGAAGCAATTTTATTGTCTAGACAGGGACCAGAGACTACATCTAGGGGCAGAGACACCTAACGAGGGCATGTGTACAGGTGTGTGCACGCATGTGTGATCTTGTGCATGTAGCATGTACCCCTGCACATGTATGGAGGTCAGAGAGGACTACTCGGGGGAGCAGGTTCTCTCCAGCTGCCGTCTGGGTCCCGGGATGGACATTGTCGGGCTGAGCAGCAAGCACCTTTACCTGTGGCGGCCATCTTCTCTGACCCAGGCTCTGGAACATTCTGTTGGGGGTGGGGACTTGAGTGTATGGTCAGACTGATAGTGCTCCTCATTTAATAACAGCTTCCTAACAGGACAGATACTGTGGGCCTTAGCATCTGCGGCGCGCAGACGGATGGCCAGTGGCACCTGACTACAGGTGCCCACGGGCCTCTAGTTGCGTTCCTGGACCACCTCCCCCCCCGGGGGTCCCTGATTTCAGCAGAGGGGTGGGAAGTGTGGAGCTGGGTCCCCAGCCACTCAGGTGGTGGCCAAGCAGCTGGCGCTCACGTCAGCATCTTCCCCAGGCTCACCTTTTTGAAAAGGGAGCCGGCTTTTTGTTGTAAATGGCACTGACACTACGACAAGAAAGTTCATTTCATGAAGATGATTCATTAAGAAATAAAATATTCATGGCTGACAGCTTGAAGGATCGCCACGGAGTTATATTCTAATGCACCTGTCCTCGGTGTCAGGTCCAATGTGGGATGTCATGTCGCCAAAGTTTTATTTAGAAATTGTTTGTCAGGGTGAGCTTTCTAATGTGAATGAAAAATTCATCCCCTCATTAAGAAGATTCTACATGAAATGTCTAGGATTTTCAATGAACGCGGGGACATGAACCAATTACTGTTAAACACTTAAAGAGACAGAGTCCCGAGCTCGCTCAGCAAAACCCTTAATTGCCCAAGTGAGGAGGGAGAGAAAATCCAACACCTCGAAAGGCAAATGGGAATTGTGATTTGTGGTTCTCCTTTGTCGTGTCCGGAAGACCCCCCATCTTTAAAAGACTTGGGGTGGGGGGAATTCAACTCTGGCTCGTCTATGGGATAGGGCCAGGTGCCACCATGTCTGTCCCCAGTGCTTACACACATACCATGAGACAGTATGTGAGATGCCCGTGAACTTCCACTTTCTAAAGTGATTGAAACGCTCTGGAAATCTCTTCCGTTGTTCTTAGTAACTTATGTTCTTCTTGTTTTCTTCTTTCTAAATTACTCTGTTGTCTTTATGTGGTGTGTGCGCACTGCTTGTGTAACTTTGATGCTAGGGTAGATATCAAACAGGTTCCTCCCAAGCCAATGACTTAACGACTTCAGAATGGTCAGGAGTTGGGAGAGGGGGAAGAAAAGCCGTAACAGCTGATAATAAAGTCGGGCATCTCAGAGATATGAGGGGCCATAGGGGAATCACTTACGAAATAAAATGGCATTTTATTTACAAGGTGACAGTGGATTAGGTTGACAATGAAACCCTTTTCTGACACACAGCCTGGTTCAGCTTACTCTGTGGTAGGAAAATAGTTCATTCTTCAAACTCAGCACTAGTTTGTCTGTCTGTGTCTGTCTGCTCACTCTCTCTCTCTCTCTCTCTCTCTCTCTCTCTCTCTCTCTCTCTCTCTCTCTCCCCCCCGCCCCCCCTCTCCAAATGTATGTGCATGTATGTGTGTATACATATATTTTCTGAAAATTTGAGACTGATAATATGAAGTCTGGAATGGGTCTTCCTTGACCCAACAAAGCCTATGAACTATAAGGACTCCATATTTGTGATGCTTCAATAAACTATTTCAAGGAAAAAAAGTTGCTTTGACTCCACCCCCTCGAGGCTCTAATGATGCTCCCCAAAAGGAGACAACTATGGACATGCCCTGTACCCTCACAGCTCTTTCGGGTGGGCCCCAAGCTATACTTCTTTGGGTTTAATTATATTGTCTCTGCACTTTCATTGTATTTCTTAGATTTAATTTAAATTTTTTGAGACAGTCTTGCATAGCCCATGCTGGCCTAAAACTTACTATGTAAGCAAGGGCGGTTTGAATTCCTGATCCTCCTGCCTCTTCCTCCTGAGTGCTGAAACGGATGACAGGCAGGCATGTGCCACCAAAGCCAGGTTGCCTTGCATTTATAGTCTATATATTTGTCTTTCTCTTTATCTATCAATCAGTCTATCTGCGTCTAACGTTTCTCCCTGCATGTGTGCGTTTCGTTTATAATCTCATATTTATAGAACACATCAGATAATGCGTATGTGTCCGGATCTTGGAACAGGCGGAAAGATGAAGTTCCAGGCAAATAAGAAACTCTCTCCAGTCAGATAAGGAACTCTGCACAGAGGTGTTCGGCGATGTGTCACTTAAAATGGGAAGCAGGGCCAGGGCGGTGGCTCAGTGGATAAGAACAGTTGCGACACAAGCTTGAGGGCCTGAGTTCGAATCCCCAGTGCCATGTGAAAACAAAACAAAACGAAATAAAACGACACAGCAAAACCCAAAGAGCTGTGTACATACAGCCTCCTGTGGCTGCGCCTACAAGCCCAGCACGGGGAGGAGGTAGTGAGACGGCAGAGACACGGGGTGTGCTGGCTGTCGGCTCAGCTCCGGGTCCAGTGCGCAAAGCCTTGTAGTGTGAGAGCTGAGACCCACATTCCTACTCTTACCTGCATCCGTGCACATGGGTCTGTGCACCAACACACACACACACATACACACACACACACACACACACACACACACACACGAGAACAACTTATATGTCCAAAAGAAGAGGAGACATTCTTTTGTCAGGCCACTATTTAAAATCATATTGCTGGGGGTGGTGGTGCTGGAGAGGTGGCTCAGCGGTTAAGAGCACTGACTGCTCTTCCGAAGGTCCTGAGTTCAAATCCCAGCAACCACATGGTGGCTCGCAACCATCTGTAATGAGATCTGACGCCCTCTTCTGGTTCGGCTGAAGACAGCTACGGTGTACTTACATACAATAATAAATAAATTTTTTAAAAAAATCATAGTTGGCGTTCATTTCACATTGTAGAAGTGCTGGGAGTTTCATGAGACAAAAAGCAATTGCGTCTTTTAGAGAAAAATGTATTACAGGTTTTAAAATGGGCATAGGCATAAGGGTAATAATTTATTTTCTTCTTTTTTTTTCCCCTTTAAAAAAATGTTTTTCTACCCTAAACCTTAAACATACATGTAATTAAAAGCCAAGACAAACTCCCAAATTTTGTACATTTATGTAGCAGTGAAAAGAGCCTGTCTTATTTAAAAACAACAACAACAACAACAACTTATAATCCTAAGAAAGAAGGGAAAAACTCTCTGACCTTTCTACAAAGTAAATTAAATTAGTAGCTTTGAAAAGTCCTCCTTCATCTTCTTCCATTTATGAGATGTTAATGTATCGTGTTACCCACATAGAAACGGTGGAAACTATTTACGTAAGTCTTCCATGCTACCAGATTTCAACTTGCTCAAATAAATCAGGCATCCATCTCTGGCCCTCTCGAATTTTGGTTAGTGGAACTCTTTGCTGGAAATCGCATCCAATACGTTTTTTCCCCCCCACAATCTGCCCATAATTAGTTTCACTGGGACAACTGCGAAGAAGTATTTTGCTGCTTTTAAATTCATAATTTTGGTTCAAGAGCCCCAGAATAAGATGTTTAGACAGAGTGAAAACTATTTTCTAACAAATCAATATTAATTTCTCTGACTGCTATGGTCTCAGAAGCCAGAAACGCTCTTGTACTGAGCTGACAGGAAAGATTTTTATCCCGACCAAATGTTATTCAAATATTTATAAGACTGGATAATTTAGTAAAGAAAATACAGATGGAGAGAGGCAAGAGGATTTTTTTTTCCATGCTCCTTTCCCATATACAAATGGAAAAACTATAGAAAAAGTATAGAAAGTGATTGGTATCCCCCTGCTATGGGAGTCAGTTCCTGACAGCTGGTGACTTATACCCACAGAGATCTCCAGGCGCTTCTCTGCGAGCATCTTGATGAACGGGGGAGCTGTTTCAGTCAAGAACACCACACACACACACCTTATACTGGAAGAAGCAGGATCCCAGGAGCACAGCCAAGGAGCTGGGGTCGGGGAAGGGGTGGGGGAGCGCATCAGCTTTAAACTGGAGACCGTGCCACTGCCAGGAGGGAGGCAGAGCAGAGAAATAAATGAAAGTTGAGTTCACTTCTTATCTTGAACTCAGGTACCTTGAACTTTGTGTGTCCCTGGAAGTTTGTGTTACAAGCACACAACCAAGAGCACAGGGCATGTGCCTGTCATGAGATGCATCTTGCAAGGGTCGGGGCGGGGGTGGGGTGGGGTGGAGGCAGGCAGGGGTGTTGGTGGTGGTGGCAGGGGTAATGCACACCTAGAATCACAGTCCTGGTGGGACCAAGGAAGAGAGTCATGAGTTTTAGGCCAGCCTGGGCTATACAGTTAAGACCCAGATAGCAGACCAGTGAGATGGCATTATCAAGAAAGCGCCAGACGCAAAAACACAGAGAGCGGGGTTTGCTCCTTAGCACCTACGGAAAAACCTAGGTATGGTTGGCATGCACTTGTAATCCCAAAGATGAGGAGGTAGAGATGGCACAATCCCTAGGGCTTACTGGCCACCTAGCCTAGTCTATGTGGCAAGCTCCAGACTGGTGAGAGATCCTGTCTGGTAAAACAAGGTGGACAGCATTCATTCCTGAGGAATGATACCCGGGGTTCACCTTTGCCTCGCACATATGTGAACGCACAGGTGGACTTACACACACAGGAACATGCACACGCCCTATAGTGGCTATTCCTGGTTGTCAGCTTGACTCTATCCAGAATGAACTACAATCCAGAACTGGAAGGCTCACCTGTAATCCTAATCTGGAGGCTGGGAGATACAAGTTTCTGACCTGGATCTCGGCATGGAGGTCTTGAGGCATAGTGGCTATGAATCCCAGAAGGTTAAGACAGGGAGATCTCTGAGTTCAAGGTCATCTGGGACAAAGCAAGTCCCAGATCCAGGCGTGGTGGTGCACACCTTAAATCTCCTTCTGCTGGAGACCTACATAAGGACATTGGAAGAAGGAAGATTTGCTCTCTCTCTCTTCGCCTGTTTGCCTTGTGGGACTGAGCAACTGCTAGATCCTTGGACTTCCATCCACAGCTGCTGCTGACCATGGTTGGGAGTTGAACTACAGACTGTAAGTCATCAACAAATTCCCTTACTATATAGAGATTACCCATACGTTCTGAGACTCTGGAGAACCCTGACTAACTCATGCCCCAAGCATGATAAAGGAGATAGCATAGGATCATATGACGGTGACTTCCTGCCCAGTCCAATTTCAGCCTTAGCTTCTGATGTAAGGATCCTTATTAAACTCCTCATAGCTAATAATACGTAGGAAGCATCTTTGTCCTTCCCATACCACAATGGAGAGAGCTGGTCTGGACCTTGGATTTCTTTTTATTTTCATGCATGTTCTGGGACAACATAGATTTGGGAGTGGAATCTCTACGTGGACAGGTCTGTTTTATGACTAGCATTGCATAGCATTGGCACGTCTTCCAGTTGACAGCATTCCTTTTAGCAATATAATTTAGGATACTTTTCATTGTATAAGCAAGCCCAACCAATGTGTTTGCTGAATGGGTATTTAACTTTCTAATCTGAGTGGTTTGGAAATGTTGATCTTTCTGAGTTTCTCTGAAAATATCTATCTTAATCCAACCCTATGAATCCATTTTCTAAAAGTTCTGACCTCCAATAAAATCCGGACTAAATTAGATGGTAAAGGTTTTTAGATTTTTTTTCTAGTACAGCAATGACTATTTAGGTACATTTTTCTAAGAAACCCCAAGGGAGTTGAGTGTGGTGGCTCAAGCCTGTGATCCCAGCACGTGGGGAGGCTGAGGCAGAAGGATCACTGTCAATTTGAGACCAGCCTGGCTACATATTGAGTTCCAGGACAGCCTGGGCTATAGAGTAAGACTCTTCTCTCAAAAAATAATAAAATAAAATAAAAACACTGAAAAGAAGCTGGTGATTTGAAGAGACTCTTAAAGAGAATTTATTTTGGAAAAGGGGGCTGTTAGGTTTTAGGGAGGGAGGGAGGGAAGAGAAGGGGAGAGGGAAAGAGGGCAAGGAGTACACCAGAAGGCCATCCAGTGAAACCATCCTTCAGATGAGATATCTAGCGTTGCCTCCAACAGGCAGTATCAGCCATTGACCTAGAGGAAGCAGGCTCAGTTAACATGGGACTTGTGCTTTGTGATGGAGCAGGGGGGCACACGATTTAGGCTACATGACAGGGTTGTCGTTTCCAGGTAGAGGTGTGGGTCAGGCTGGGTGGGTTCTTGCCCTGCTTGCAGCCCTGGCTGCCTAGGGTCTGGTTAGCTAATGGGCCTGGGTCCTCAAACAGCTAGAATCCCATAGAGCCAACTGTCTCACACACACACACACACACACACACACACACACACACACCACACACACACACACACACACACACACACACACACACACAGTGTTCTGAATCGTGAAATGACCTCCCAGCTTAGGCACATAAGATTATTTTGACAGAGCAAAGTGTCTTTCCCCTCAATCCACCAACAACTTCTTTGAGCTCATCTTGTCCGGATGGTGATACTGTTAAAAAAAAAAAAAAAAAGCTGCCCTGTGAACTTTCAGATGGACCGCTGTCCGGGGGAACATCAGTAAGTCAGACAAGCGAATTCCCTTGCCTGTAATAAATAAACATGGGGATTGAGGAAGGGCAGGCTGGCTGGGTTCCAAGTGTGGAAACCTGCCTATCCACCTTCAAAATCGTGCAAGGTTGCAGTTTGTTTAATGTTCGTCTTATGTGCTTAATTACCAATAGCGCTTGACTAATTATTTCTTGTTTTGTAGACAATTTAAACAGAGCCGGGGAAAGCGGCTCCACACTTTGGTAAGCGCAGGTGAGGATTTGTAACTCATTTTTGTAATCGTGTAATTCCCGGAGGGCTTCATTACAAACTTGGAAGGAGACAGGATGCTCAAAGCAGGTGACAGTCTCATTTCCACAGGTATGGGGCTGATGGGTGGAAGTGGGGGTGGGGCGACACACACACACACACACACACACACACACACACACAAGCATTAGGACTGGAGTGATGGAAAATAAAGCAGAAAGTAGCCTTTAGATGCTTTCGACCGTGTAAGGTGTTTTCATGTTAATAGGAGAGAAAGTGCGAAGGCAGCAGAGTCTCCGGGATTCGGAACTGGTGTTTCTTCGGATGCCCGACTGGATCTAATGTCCCTGCCAGACTGGAAAATAAGCCGCAAGATAGACCCCAGTTTTCTTCCTCACACATATAATTCTGGGTGAATTGAGGGTCTCGCCAACAGGACCATTTCTGTTTTATCTTTTAACCATACTCACTTTTTATTTATATTTATTTATTTACTCATATTTTTCGAGAGCATGTATGTGTATGTGAGTATATTCATCTGGCATATAGGAACAGGCGCATGTGCATGTGTGTATACACGCACGTGACCGGTAGCGGTCATTCTTCGACTTTGTTGGGGGGGGGACCTCCCACCTTAATTTTGGGACAGGTGTTTCTGATTAGCCTTGGGCTGGCATGTGAGGCGAGCCTACCTGGCCTGTGAACCCCAGAAGCCTGTCTGTCTGTCTGTCTGTCTGTCTGTCTGTCTGTTTGTCTATGCCTCTCCAGCTACTGAGGGTTCCAAGCATGCCTCTCACACCTAGCTTTTTAAAGTGGGTTCTGGGGAATCAAACTTGGGCCTGTCTTGCTTAGGCAGCAGCAAGCCTTTTAGCGACTAAGCCATCTCTGAAGCCCCTCTACACACACACACACACACACACACACACACACACACACACAAAACTACCTTTCAGTCTAAACTCTCGGTCAGCTACAATCACTGCCCCCTGCCTCCAAGACTCCCTAATGTTTAGAAAAATCTAAGACTTCAACATCAAGATCATACAAGAGTCTGAGTCGGAGGAGATTTTGGAGACTTGCTCTTAGGCACAAGGACGACACCTCTTTGGTGAGTGTTAGCAGTCAAGCATGGCTATGCATGCTCGTGTTGTGTGAATTATACGTGTGAGGAAGAGAATTGGGGTTTATCTTGCGGCTTATTTTCTAATCTTGCAGGGACATTAGATCCAGTATCTACACCATCTAGATCGAGTATCTCAGTACTCAAGCAGAGGGACAGGGTGTCAACCTAAGTTGAAGATCAACTACGTAGTGAGCTCTAAGGAGACACAGAGTAAGACCCTCCCTCCCCTGCCCCCTCCAACAAACAAGTAAAAATAAACAAACAAGAACAAAGCAAACACAAGACAAAACCGAGCTCGGTTGCAGCTGACTCTACAGTCCATGGTGGGTAGAGATGTTTGGGAATGTGAGGAAATCTCCAAAGAACAGGAGCCTAGACCTTGCCTTTAGATCCCAAACAAATGCATGGAGAATGTGAAACCTTTGCAGTGATAGCAAGCACCATCTTCATGTTATGTTGCCATTGTGGAAGGAGTTGCTGTCTACCAACAGTGCGCTTGACCAGGAAATCCTCCACACAGGTTCATGTATTTGAGCCTCTCATCCACAGCTGATGAGGCATTCGGGGAGGGTGGTCATTTCAGTGAAAATGGCCCCCACAGGCTCATAGGGAGTGAAGCTATTAGAGGTGGCCTTGTTGTAAGAGGTGTGGGATTTTTTTGAGGAAGGGTGTTTCTGGGAGTGGACTTTCAGGTTTCAAATGCTCAGGCCAGGACCAGTGTTTCTCTTCCAGCTGCCTGCAGATCCAGATATAGAACTCTCTAGCACCCATTGTGTCTGTCTGTGCTCGGCCATGCTTCCTGCCATGACAATGGACTAAACCTCTGGACTGTAAGCAAGCTCCAATTAAATGGTTTCCTTTGTAAGAGTTGCTGTGGTCATGGTGTCTCTTCACAACAACAGGATGTGAGTTAAGACACAAGCTGGTGCCAGGGACTAGAGTCTGGCTCTGACAGGTCTGACTGTGCTTTTGTTTGGAGAAATGTGGACTGTGAGACTTTGGATTGGAAAAGCAGTGGGGTGCTTTAAGCAGGGTTCAATGGGCCATAACTAGGAGGAGCATGGAGGACACTGGTGCTGAGGGTGGTTTGAACTGTGGGGCCCTGGCTTAAGAAGTTTCAGAGAAGAATGTGGCCTAGACACATTTCTTGTTACATTTTGGTGAAGAATGAAGCTGCTTTTTGCCCTTGTCTGAAAAGTCTGCATGAGGTGAAATGGAGACATGGGGTCTGGCTGGCAAAAGTGAGTTGCTATGGAGCAGACCTTAGAAGTAGCCTCTGCTTCTACTTCTGACCCACCAAGATATAAATAAGCCTTGTAGCCGGGCGTGGTGGCGCATGCCTGTAATCCCAGCACTTGGGAGGCAGAGGCAGGCAGATTTCTGAGTTCGAGGCCAGCCTGGTCTACAGAGTGAGTTCCAGGATAGCCAGGGCTACACACAGAGAAACCCTGTCTCGAAAAACAAAACAAAACAAATAAATAAGCCTTGCTTCCAGCTCCCACTGCGTCTTAGCTAGGGTTTCCCTTGCTATGAAGAGATACCGTGACCAAGACAACTCTTCTAAAGGCACACACATTTAATTGGGGCTGGCTTACAGTTTCAGAGGTTTAGTCCATTATCATCATGGCAGGAATCATGGCAGTGTGCAGGCAGACATGGTGCTGGAGAAGGAGCTGAGAGTTCTACATCTTGATTTGAAGGCAACCAGGAGAGACTGGCACCTGCAGGCAACTAGGAGGAAGCTATCATTGGCACCGGGTGGAGTCTGAGTGTAGGAGGAGACCTCCAAAGCCCAGTCCCGCAGTGACACACTTCCTCCAACAAGGCCACGCCTCCTAACAGTGCTGCTCTCTATGGGCCAAGCATATTCAAACCACCACATACTGCCACAGATGAGGCCCCTAGCTGCCATGCATCCCCAGTCTCGATTAAAAGATACCATCCGAATGTGTGAGCCCAGGATAAAAGCTTCCTCCCTTCATGTGTCCCTGTTGCGTATTTTGTAACACCTTCGAGAAAAATAATTAACACACTCCATGTGATCACAAAGACCCGCCTAATGGACTCACCAGCCCTTTCCAAGGACTGAAACTCTGGTCTACGACCCCGAAGCCCATATTCTTTATGCTCAATCTCCCATTTCCGTCCTTGGATTCTCTTCCCCCATAATACTGAGGGTCATGGAAGTTATGTAAGTTGTATCTGTAACATGTTTGGAGTTGAATCCAGCTTGCTGAGCCTCAGAGGCAAGCAGGACATAGAGGAAATTAAGAAAAGAATTGACAGCATTTATGGAACTCTGATGTGTGCAGAGCCACATTCCTTACACTCATTAGCTTATGCTATTGTCATACCAAACCCATGAGCTAGCTATTCATAGTGGCTGCCATCTGCTGATGCCTGGTGTGCCTCTGGACTTTTGTGGATGTTATTTCATTTTTCTCCTCCCCTAGAGCCAAGTGAAGTAGTTGTGAAAGCTGCTTTATCATCCCATTGAGCAGAAGATTAAACTGAGGGGAGGGCAGTCCTATGTCCCTAGAGAGTCAGGAATGAGCCCAGGAGTTCGTGTAAGTGAGACTTGTGAGTCCATGGTCCAACGTACCACTTGTATCCGCTACAATTTACCCGGGTCGCTGCCTGCCTTGGGACATGAAGCTAAAGAGTTGTTGTTCTGGGTCCCAACCACACAGTCTGACCTTCCAACACCACTGTGACACCACTACCCTAAGCAAGACCAGTTACCTGAGACCAGTAGGTGACAGTATGTATGCTAAGAGATGCAAGAAGCAGGAGGGGTCTGTGGCCATACTAAGGTGGACATACCACGCCTCACCTAATCTCAGAAGCTCAGCATGGTTGGGCCTGGTTCATACACGGAAGGCTAAAGTGCAGAAGTGCCTTGACTGTGGGACGTTCATCTTCGATCACAGGTACAAGAGAGATCAGAGTTTTGGGAGACCATCCAATTAGCTCTCAACTCATTCAACATCTCCGATACAGATGGTTTGGATGAGAGTGGTCCCTATAGGCTGATATATCTTCACACTTGGTCCCTAGCTGGTAGGGACCAACTGTTTGGGAAGGACTAGAAGGTGTGGCCTTGATGGAGGAGGTGTGTTGCTGGATGTGGGGTTTGAGGTTTTGGGAGACTCAAGCTATTATTCCCTGTAGGCACTCTGGTTTCCTGCTTGTACGTTCTTAGCCGTTCCTGCCACCATACTGTTGTTGCTCTTCATGGACTCGAACCTTCTGAAGCCATAAGCCCAAGTAAACCTTTTTATTCTATAAGCTACCCCATTCACGGTGTTTTGTCACAGCAATAGAAGAGAAACTAAGGCTGTAAATTACTTACTTGCCTTAACACCTGACGAAAGCAAGGCGAGGAAAGAAGGGTTAGCTTTTGGCTTATGGTCTGGTGATCCTGTCCACTGTACAAGGAAAGCAGCCCACGAGGCAGCTGGCTGGTCACACCGTATCTGCGGTCAGACGGTAGAGATGGATGCTGGTGCTCTGCTCACCTTCTCCCTTCAGTCCAGGAGCCCAGGCCACGGTTAGGGTGGCCTTCCTACTTCAGTTAATCCGATCTAGCGTCTTCCTCATAGACACGCCCAGATCTAGATCCTGTCATGTTGCCAGTCAATATTAAGAGTTGTAGAGAGCTGGTTTCAAACCCCCTCATCCAGCTACCTAAATGAGTAAGTCAGTCCATTTGGGGAAACTAATTCTGCTAAAGTATGAGATACACTAAAAACTGTGTGGCTGCTTGGCAGAGCTAGGGGGACAGGATTTATCCATATGTTCCTCTGGAGTTGTTTAGTAAGTGTGTGTGTATTGTTTCCATGTGCTGGAAAAGACAACACTTGCAAAACTATTTAAAACATTGGATACTTGGGATTTCTTTTTTTAATTCTTCAGAGTGAGGGAGCAGACAGAACACGTGGACAGTTCTGAGTGCGTCTATCCATTCAGAACATTATGTAGGAAGTGTGTCGAGAAGAGAAAACACAAGGGTCACAGGCACGGGCTATGGTGGGTCAGTAGGAAGGACAGGCTCCCCAGAGAAAGGGATGTGAGGGTGAAGCACTGTGTTGAAGAAGGGTAGACCAGCGGTTCACGAGGGAGGGAGCATTTCAGAAAGAGGGAGAAGCAGAAGCCTTGGGAACAGGAACACAATTGGCATGTCTGAGGAATGGAGGAAAAAAAAAACAAGAGAAAAGAAGAGATGGAGATGAGGCAAAGAGAAGAGACAGGTACGCTGGAGGACCAGATAGATAGGTGGGAGGAGGAGACAGGCAGGTCAGGAAGAGGAGGCACATAGGACAAAAGGATAAAGCAAGAAGGTCAGAGAGAGGAGGTACACAGGTCAGAGAAATGAAGCAGGTAGACCAGAAGGAGTAGGCAGACAAGCCAGAGGAACAAAGAAGCAGGTCAGAGGGAGGAGGCACACAGGCCAGAGGGTTGAGTCAGGCAGTCAGAGGGAAGAGGCGGGTCTGTCAGACAGGGAAGCTCTCCTAGCCTAGGGTGTAGACTTGACCTTTACTCAGACTGAAACTGGATACAATGGACACAGCCCCGGTTGGATAGAGGACAGCAAACTTTTACGGCTTCCCAGCTCACCTGGATAACTTAGTTGAGGTAATGCCTAAAAGTAAGACAGGCTTCCTCCATCAGGGGACTTGGTTCTGGGAGGGCTTTCTAGGAAAAGCATCTGTTTCCAGAAGAGGGATTTAGATGTCCTGGGGGGCACTTTGGAGCAGCAGCAGTGCTGGGAACCACTTAACATAACATGCACAGCAATAAGACCATACTGAGGATGTTCACAATTTCTTTCCTCGCATCTTCATTATAAGGAAGGATGCCATAACTCCAGGAGGAATGCAGAATGTTATCTTATTTCATGCCCCAAACTAGAAAGTACATTCCACTGGGTTTGCTAAACCCTTAAGATGAAAATATCTGTTTGAGCACAATGTAATAGATGAGGTGTTTAAGGCATTTTTTTCCTGTAGACTTTTTGGTTAATCTTCTTTTTAGTTAATTTTCTGAGATAAAATCCAGTTATAAATAACCTGGGGGGGTACCTTGACTGGGGTTCTCTGAGAATGGCAAATCTTTAACAGCCAGGGTTTCTGCTGTTTAGAGATCTCTGGAGGAAGCGGTACTTTGAAAATTATCTAAGGCTGAGTAAGTAGAGAGCACGGACGAATTAAAGACCAAGGGAGAGAGGGGGAGAAGAAAGAGCCAATGAGAAAGATCCTTTGACATTCACGAGGCAGCAGATCTTACCCTTGAAACTCCTTTAGGACAAAAAAAAAAAGTCAAACTTTCAAAACCTATTCGTTGATTAAAATAGAGAATTGGTGGGTTTCTGTCATGGGAGAATACGGGGAAACGCATCCTTCTTACAAAAGAGAAGCAGACGTGAGCCCGGGTGTGAGAGCAAGAGCCCGCACTGCGGGCGAGAGCCATTGTCTCCCCTGGAGGATCATGGGACGGAGCTTAAAGTAAGAAGTTTTGGCACTGCCTTCAAAGGCAGCCCAAGGAAGGAAAGGAAACCTGTGTGCCTTCCCTGTGTATGATATAAACTAACAAGAGCAGGAGAGAGGCTGTATAAACAGGCATGTGACTAGCTGAAATATGAATATAATGGTGTGTGTGTGTGTGTGTGTGTGTGTTTGTGTGTGTGTGTGTGTGTGTGTGTGTATGCATATGGAATCAGAAGACAACCTCAGTTGTTGTTTCTTAGGAGTCTTCTGTTGAGTACATGGTCTCTTGTAAGCTTGGAACATTAGCATGGACTATCTGACCTGTGACCTTGAAGGATCTGCATGTCTCTGCCTCCTACTCACCGTAGCTAGCTGAGATTACAATTGTGTGCTATCACACCATCTTAAACACACACACACACACACACACACAAAAAAAAAAAAAAAAAAAAAAAAAAAAAAAAAAAAAAACCCTTGGGTCCTGAGAATCATAACCAAGGGCCTTAAGCTTGCAAGCTCTTAAGTCTCTGAGCCATTTCCCAAACTCAGGGAATTCCTGTTTTTAAAAGACCCGGGGCTAGAGAGTTAGCTAGGTGGTTAAGAGCACTTCCTGCTCTTCTGTAGGATCTGAGTTCAGGTCTCGGCACCCATGTCAGGTAGTTCACAACTGCCTGTAAGTCCAACTCCAGGGGATTCAGCTCTCTTCTGGTCTCCACAGGCACGCGAATATACATGCACACACTGCCATATAGACCCACACATATGTCCATGTAATAAGAATAAAACAAAAAAAATTTTTTTAAGTGAGTACAGGGGCTGTAAAGCATGCTCGGAGATCTTTTACCATTAATAACCATTAATAACATCAAGCATCGCCTACCTCCTAGCCTGGTCCAAGAGGGCAAGGGATGGCTTATGAACAGAAAAGCTGCAAGTGACCCAGGTGGGCTCAGCAGAGTAGAGAACCAGTTCAGGAAGGGCAGTGCCCAGTCATTCTCTGGGTCAGCTCCCACCATCGTGCAGATGGCGACTCCTCAGGTTTCCAGCTCCCCACCGCACACCCACCCCAGTGTGCCCTTCTCCGTGGTGTGCCTTCATTGTGGTGGGAAGTCAGACATCGGTTGCAGTAGACTGCAGTCTTCATAGAGACCAGGACCTCTCATCTGAGATGGCGCCTATTTTAGTTCATGTGTCGTTACTGTGACACTGTGAACTGCTCGGTTCTATGTGAAGCGTGTAACTCGGCTCCTGGCTCTGGACGCTGGCAAGTGCAGATCGCATGGTGCTGGTATCTATCTATCTATCATCTATCTATGTATCTATCTATCTATCATCTATCTATCTATCTATCTATCTATCTATCTATCTATCTGTCTGATAAGTTATTTCTCCACTGGTGAAATGAGCCAACTCAAGCCAGATTAGAGTGTATATATAAAGGTATGTTTATTGGGTATACTGGCAAGTTCACTGGTCCCAAGGGATTAGGCTAGGGAAGTTACCATGGAGAGGGAGACAGAGGGGAGGAAGAGAAGAGAAAGAAAGTGCAAGTACACACACACACACACACACACACACACACACAGAGAGAGAGAGAGAGAGAGAGAGAGACAGAGACAGAGACAGAGACAGAGACAGAGAGACAGAGAGATAGAGACAGAGAGAGAAGTAGGGGAGAGACCAGAATGTCAAGATTATATAGGTATGATGGTTTGTATATGCTTTTCCCAGGGAGTGGCACTATTAGGAGGTGTGGCCTTGTTGGAGTAGGTGTGTCACTGTGGGTGTGGGCTTAAGACCTTCACCCTAGTTGCCTGGAGGTCAGTCTTCCACTAGCTGCCTTCAGATGAAGAGATAGACTCTCAGCTCCTCCTGTACCATATCTGCCTGGATGCTGCCATGTTTCTGCCTTGAAGACAATGGACTGAACCACTGAGCCTGTAAGCCAGCCCCAATTAAATGTTGTCTTTTATAAAATTTGCATTGGTCATAGTGTCTGTTCACAGCAGTAAAACCCTAACTAATACAATAGGAAAGAGCCTCTGGGGAAGGCAAGCACAGCCCCTGTGCTGGAGTGTTCAGGGTAGAGTGTAGGATGCGCCAGGTATGGATTGCGGGATGCTGGCAGAACCTGGAGGGTCCGCTTTGGTACGTTAAATATGCACCTCAGCTGTTTCTCCCATGCCTCAATTCCAACACTATCAATCTACCACCTGTCAATCACCTATCTATCAAGTTATCATCCGTGTAATCATCATCCGTGGATCACTTTAGCATCCATCTGTTTGGAGACGGGACTATAAGCAGCTCAGGCTCTCCTGGAAGAAGTTCTGATCCTCCCTGCCTTCACCTCTCGGACGGACGCCGAGATTCCAGACACGCACCACCGCGCCCATGTGTGCCGTACTGGGGACTATACCCGGGCACTGGGCAGGTTTGGGCAAACGCTCACCCAGCTGAGCTCCGTCGCCAGCCTTGGATAGTCTCACGTCTGAGATGAGGTCCTGGCACGTTGCTCTTGTTCTACTTACAGTTTCCTAGTGTGATTCTCTTGGCTCCGCCCCCTGCCCTACGCTGCTGCCCTTGGCTGAAGGCATCTGGATGGGTGGATAGTGCAGGGACTGTGTTCTAAGGGGTGGAAGGCCACGTTTTCTTTAAGACTTCTGCTGGGTAGAGGCATTCGTGAAATCGGCCTCGGGAGGCCGTGAAGCTGAGGGGTGATGACAGCGGCTCTGTGGAGCGGGAGCCCACCTGTTCCGACTCTGAGTAGGGTCTGGGAGGAGGGAACAGCTAGTGATGCTTTCATCTTTATGGAAAACGGATTTTTAAGCCTTTCCATGGAGGTGTACAACACAGACACAGGTCAGATGCATACGCAAGAAGCACGCGTGTCGAACGTTTCGCAAGCTGCACACGCACACGCAGGAACAGAAGGGGGCTGTCCTTTGAAGTGGCGCCTGTGTCTGCAGGAAATAGAGACACAGAGGTGACCACCAGCGGGGAGGGTAGATTAGACATCAACTGAGGACAGTGTGCACACAGCCTCCAGGACCGGCTCCGAGCAACTGTGCCGTGCGTGGAAGAGGACAAAGGGAAGAGAAGGAACGGCTGTGGGATACTTGCTAGGCATCCCGTGCAAATATGCTCTTCTTTCCTTCCTTCTTTCTCTCTTTTGTTGGTTTTGTTGTTTGTTTGTTTTGCTTTTTACTTACCACTTGGATTAGGCAAAGTTTTTTTTTTTAACATTTATTTACTTAGTGTGTGTGTGTATGTGCTAGTGTGTGTGTGTGTGTGTGTGTGTGTGTTATGTGTGTGTGTTGTGTGTGTGTTATGTGTCTGTTGGGTGGGTATGTGTGTGTTGGGTATGTGTGTGTGTGGTGTTGGGCATGTGTATGTGTGTGGTATGTGTGTGTGTTATGTGTGTGTTGGGTGGGTATATATGTGTTGGGTGTGTGTATGTGTGTGTGTGGTATGTGTGTGTGTTGGGTCTGTGTGTGTGTGGTATGTGTGTGTGCTGGGTGTGTGTGTGTGTTGTGTGTTGGGCGTGTGTGTGTGTGTGTGTGTGTGTGTGTGTGTGTGTGTGTGGTATATGTGTGTGTGTTGTGTGTGTGTGGTATATGTGTGTTGGGTGGGTATGTGTGTGTGTTGGGTGTGTGTATGTGTGTGTGGTATGTGTGTGTTGGGTGGGTATGTGTGTGTTGGGTGTGTGTATGTGTGTGTGTGGTATGTGTGTGTGTTGGGTGTGTGTTGGGCGTGTGTGTGTGTGTGTGTGTGTGTGTGTGTGTGGTATGTGTGTGTGTTGTGTGTGTGTGGTATATGTGTGTTGGGTGGGTATGTGTGTGTGTTGGGTGTGTGTATGTGTGTGTGGTATGTGTGTGTGTTGGGTGGGTATGTGTGTGTGTTGGGTGTGTGTATGTGTGTGTGTGGTATGTGTGTGTGTTGGGTGTGTGTGTGTGTGTGTGTGCGCGCGCGCGCGAATCACACACACACACACACACACACACATACACACACACACACACACACACACACATACAGAGGGTCAGAGGGTAACTTGCCAGAGTTGGTGCGGTGCTCTCCTTTAAACACGTGGGATCTGGCCATCAAATTCAGATCATTAGCTTTGGCCACAAGCATCACTACCCGCTGAGCCATCCTGCTTCCTCTCACTTTCATTTTAAGCCAGGAAATGGAGGCATAGAGAGGTCAAGAGGCCGAGGCCATGGCTGCCAGGCCCATGCCGCACCATGCCGCAGCGAGCTCCTGCATCCCGACATGCTAATTCACTACGCTGTCTCTCAACCTGGCATCTCCTTGATAACCCGCCTCCCCCCCTTAAAAGTCTGGTGGGTATTATTGGTGAAATTAATAATCGGCTTATTAATATCAGACGCTTGTGTGGTGTTAACTGAGGAAGACCAACCTGAAGTAAGGGAAGGACCATTGCAAGCTGCTCAGAGCGGTGTCCCTGCCTGTTCCCTTTCCTGGCCAGTCTCAGTTTGGGCCTGAGCCAGTGGCGCAGACTGGCTTTGGACCAGAGGCGGAGGTAGCAGCAGGAGAGCTGTGGTACTCACTCCCAGTGAGCATCAAAGGCTGTGGCAGCCATGTGCTCCCTCTGCACGAACCCCTGGACCTTCAGAAAGGCGACAATCCTTTAATGCAGGGCGTAGGGCTCCAGTTGGCCCCTCTCCCACTTCCTGCCACTGTGGCACGGTTATTCGGGAGGTTTGTGGGGGTATCCAGGTCACAGGGACAAGGACAAAGCCATGGAGGGGAGGGGAGAGGAGGGGAGGAGAGGGGATGGGGTATTCTGCCTCCTCCTGTTTCGTGACAGTGGCTGAGATTATTCCTGACTTGCGGATTTTGAAGGTGGTCACATCTGGCGCTGGATGCTGTTACTCATTTATCTGATATCAGACAAATGTTGACTGAATTTCTTCTATGTGCAAACCACAAGTCGTACTTTTTTTTTTTTAAAGTATTACCTTGAAATTAATTTCTCTAAAAGAATCTGTCCTAACCAGGAGTCTCTGGGAGCTGCGTGGAGGCGTGCTGGGTCCCTGGGAGGGTCCGACTTGAACTGGCAGAGAGTTTCCTCTTTAAAAACTCTCGAGTAGATGAGGAGGGTGAGCGGGGAGAGAGAAGAGGAAGAAAGATGTCATGTTACGCGGACCAGGTTTGTGTAAAATATACAGAGGGGATGTACGCAGAAGAAAAAAAAAAAAAACGAGGATGGAACCATGAATTGGGCATGGCCGACCATCCTTGCGAGGGCTGGAGACTCCAGCAGCTCAGGCCTCTGTCTGTCCGTGTGTTAAGTGGAAGAAGGCTAGAGGGGATTCCCCTTCCTGGGCCTCTGGGCCTCTAAATGTTGAAACATGACTCTTTGAACAGTCATAGTATATGTCTATCTATTTAGTCGAAAAGAAACCAGGTCACTGACAACAAACCAAATTGAAAGCAGACCCCTGCATGGAAAGGGGGAGGCCCGTCAGGGTCCTCCCACCTGCCTCGTGGTTGAGACGTGCCGAGAGACTATCCCTCCCCTCCCGTTGGGTTTTGAAGCCACGTCTTGTCAACGCATCACATCTGGACAGGTGAGAGACAGACACTTGGGTTGTAGCTGAGGTAAGAGGTTCCCCTCCCCCAGGGCTGGGAAGACCAGCTAGTGAGGAAACAAAAGCTTAGCTTTCCCAACCAACCAACACATCCAAATGAGCAGACTCATGGGGCCAGCCCCTCGCTCCTGCGGATAGGAGAGGGGCCGGGCTGGAAATGAGTGTGCCCCCAGCCCCAGGCAGGCACTCTCATCCTACCTCTGCAAGCTCTCCTAGGAAGATACCTAGAGGCAGTTCCTACTGTTGAAGACTCAGGAATGTACGTACCAGTACACAGAACACTCACTCATCCGTTCTGAGTTGGGGGCGCTGTAAGTAGGCCATCACTCTACAGAGACTAAAAAAAAAATAGGATAGGAGACGGGGTGCCATGGGGTGGGGGTTAGTTGGGAAAGAGCTTGCTGTACAAGCAGGACGACTTGTGTTCGACTTCCGTGTTTTAAAAACAAGCAAACAAACAAAACACTAAAAAGCTGTCATCTCTCGGCTGGCTAGATGAAGACCGGGGGATGTCTGTGACTTGGTGGTTAGTGAGAGCCATTCTGAAGACTTAGGTCACGGCGCCTGAGGAATCACTGCTGAGGTTGTTCTCTGGCCTCCTCGTGTAGACACACACAAGTGCATGCACTGCACACACACACACACACACACACACACACACACATCTTTTCCTAGGAGCATGGTTAGCCTTGGCTCCTTCCATCCATCCCACCACTCCAGCTGGGCACCTCATGGCCAGATCCGAAGCACAAAACCAACACCGTCCTGTTAAATCGAAACGGGTCCTGGGTGGTGAGCTTACCGGGTTCAGATGTTCCTTAGCCTGTGGAGAAATGCTGTGAGCCGAGAGACGGCCGGCAGCCTGGATATTTGGGTAAGTCGGTACAAACTGGCGGCCCTTTTAATTCTTCATTCCCAGCAGGTACCTGAGAGAAATCAGCATCTCTCTGGGAACTGCAGGAGCTTGGGTCCCATCTGTCTTGAGCATGGCTCCGGTAAGATAGCTAATGGTTAGGTGAAATGCATATATAAAACTTTAATTACCTACACTAGTCTACAGACAAATTTGGGTATAATTACATATTAGTACATGGGTAATTATGTCCTGGACGAATGTAATCTATACCAGTGTAAATATAGAAACTTGTTCACAGGGGTTACCTCCAAGTGAGAGTTTGTGGGTCACGTCTTATTTTCTTCCTTTAAATCAATTGGCTTTGGGGTCAGCCAGATGGCTCGGCTGGTAATTTGGACTGGCTGAGCTCAGCCCCTGAGACCTATATGGTGGGAAGAGGAAACCAACTCTTGCAAGTTGCCCTTTGACCTCTATACTAGTGCCATGGTGTGTGTGTGTGTGTGTGTGTGTGTGTGTGTGTGCGCGTGCATGTGTATATACCATACCATATATACCACAAATACCATATATACCCTAAATATGAAGAAACAAACCAGTAAATATAACTTGGGCCTGCCCTAAATGCTACAGTAGGTAAAGTTGCTTGCTGCCTGGCCAGACAACCTGAGTTTGATCCCTAACCCACACAGTGGAAGAAGAGATCCACCCATCTCTGACCTCCACACACAGGCTGTGTGACTCGCCTGTCCTTACTCACCTAGACGCATAAAAATAAATATTTAACAAAAACAACAAAGTGCTTTCCTGACTTTTTTTACAAACCACGGAATGTGACTGTATGCTTCAGTGGCAAGGCCTGTCTTTTTCGAGGTCACTAAGCATGCTGCGGAGCTGGGGAGCCGTGAGAGAACCGGCCTCCAGAAGCCACAGCTTTCTACTCCAAGCAGGCAGACTCCTGCTCCCTGCTGTCTGAAAGGTGTGCTGTGTGAATTTCAAGGTGTGCACAGCACGCCAGTCTGAGCTCACAGTGGGCACTGCCTGCAGTCAGTGCTTCCTGGCGCGGCACCAACGCAGAGCCTTTTTTGGCTGTGACCCTTAAGACCATGGCTAGAGGACAGACTTGAATCTCTAGGTCCAGAGAAGGACTTTACTCCCGAACCTGAATGGGCCTCTGACTGTGGTACTTAACTGACCTGAGAAGTTGACGTCACAGGGCAGTGAGGTGAAGATGCTCTTATCCCAAGACAGGGGACAGACTCACTCCTACTTCCCTGGAGGTGAAGTAGCCACCAGTGCCCTTGATCTTCACAAACTGCCATTTCCTTGGGAAGATCACGAGCACACGGAAAGCCAGGGCGCCAGAGACATCTCCAAGTGCTGATCAGTTCACGGAGGGACGCGCGGGTGGCCTGGTGGCCCTGAACACTTAAGTGATTTTGCTCCCTCTTCCCATTTCCTGTGGTACATTAACTTTTATTGATAGCTCATAGCTTCAACAACTGGTCTTGATTTTACTAACCTGAAGGGCAGAGGAATGAGAGAGGCGCCCACACAGCCAAGGTGCAAGAGAAATGCAGCGCGTCTTGTCAGTCCCTGGGTTGTTTTTTTTTTTTTTTTAATCTCTCCCCTCCCTCGCTACAGCTTTGCTTTAATGAGGAAGCCACAATAATTGCAAGTTAATCATGTCTCTGGCCCCCAAAGGGAGGAAGGGAGAAACGGCCTTTTGGAAGTCTGACTGTAGTTGCCTGCGGGAGGCCCTGGGAAGAGCAGCGAGGCGTTGGTGGAATTGCAAGCTCTGATTTATGTCATGGCCGGGGAGAGTGGCAGCGGGATTGTGGGTATTTTCCTAACACTCATATTAAACAAATATTAAGTCAGGAGATAAATGAGAAAGCGATGTAACAGAAGCGAGAGAGATCAATTTTTGCTTTGCTGTGAGGAACTTAATATTTCAATGTGCTTGTGCATAGATATGTGTGCATGTTGCATGCATGTGTATGCATGTGCACGTGCATGCATACGTGCGTGTGCGTGCATGCGTGCGTGTGCATGTGTGTGTGTGTGTGTGTGTGTGTGTGTGTGTGTAAGCATGTAGACACCAGAGGACAGCCTTGGGTATTATTCCTCACACACTGTCTGCCCTGTTTTTATTAAGATTGGATGTCTCATCGCCTGGTACTCACACAGCAGTGTAGACCCGCTGGCCGGTGAGCTCAGGGAGTCACCTGTCTTCACCTTTGCCATGCTGTGACTACACAGCGAGACCTGGCTTTTTCACATGTTTGCTGAGGAGCAAAACTCCCAGGGGGGCTTTGTGCTTCCAAGTGCTTAGCCCCGCCCCTGGTTCTAGAATTTTCATTTTGGAGCAGCCCAGTGTGTTTTTCACTCACTGTCGCTGTGAATGGTAAACAGCTCCTTTTTGTTAGTTGTGGGACAGTTTCGTGTTCGGGGTTTTTAACACCTTATGATTTGAAGAGGGGAAGATCATAGTGTGGTTCGCTGAGCACGTTTAACGGGCCCGGCTCAGTGCTTCGTTCCTTCTCTTTCCTTACAGTCCCTTCTATCTGGGAAGTCCCAGGAAGGAGTTGGAAGCAGCGGGTCACATCCACAGTGGAGAGCAGAGAGAGAAGGCGTGCACGCTTGCTTCTCCTCAGCCTGACTGCTCCACTGATATCGGTTAGGACTCGCTGTCTAGGGAATGGTGACTCCCACAGTAGGCTGGGTCATCCCATATCCATGAACATAATTAAGACCACCTTCCACCAGTGTGCTCATGGTCCAACCCAGAGTAGAGAATCCCTCACTGAGACTTTCTGGGAAGGTGATTCTAGGTTGTCTCAGGCTGACACTTGAAGGTAACGATCCCCAAGCTTAATCCATCTTCCCTCCGTTTATGTGCACAAGTCCCTTGGGAAATAGAGATTTGTCTTGCCACTGTGTGGCAGTGGGGGGAGGAATAGGAACCCTTTGTAAACCACCTGAGCTTCACTGGTATAGGAGTCATCGTCGTCATCGGGGACACCCAGGATGTGTATCAGAGTCATTCTGGCTTAGAGAGCACAAAGACCTAGCCGTGGTATTGGTTCCTAATTTCTCTTTACACTAAGCTCTGTTCAAAAACAAACAAAGAAAACAAAGAAAAACAATAACAACAATAAAACCCAGTCATTAGTAAGGGTACTGTGAGCTATCTTACATTGGTTTTGGAGGTGGCAAGGGTTAAAAGTTAGAAAAGGAAACACAGAAATAGAAAAAGACCAGAAGACAAGAGAACACAGACTGTGTCCTAAATTCCATCCCAAAATGTCTGCACATCACCAATGTAGATAGTAGTAAGGCTTACGGTGCTTGTACCTGCAAGATGGCTCCTCTGGTAACGCTGCCTGACGCAAAACCTAAATGGACTGGGTTTGGTCCTCATGAAACAAATGGTGAAAGTAGAGAATCCGTTCCTGAAAAGCTGCCCTCTGACTTCCAGGTCGTGCTTAGGTGTTTGCTCACCCACCTACCCACCCACAAACACCAAACGACACTAAGAACCAAAACCCAAGTCATACTTAAAAATGTTTAGGGTGCTAGGAGCTGGGCACACGGCTCAGTGGGGAAAGTTCTTGCTAAGCGAGCCTAAAGGCCTGAGTTTGATCCTCAACACCCAAGTTAAAAAAAAAAAATCTACCATGGGAGTACACACTTATAAGGCAGGGGAGGCAGAAGAAGGAGGAGCTTGGGAATTGTTGACCATCCAGAACAGACACAGACATGCACGCACGCGCACGCGCGCGCGCACACACACACACACACACACACACACACATACACACACACTAGAATGCTTATTCTAATTTAGTTTTACCAAATGGAGTTTGAAACAGTCATCCATCCACGTGGCTTTGTTTTTTCTGTCCAAGACTAGGGATCTCCTAGTGGGTTAAGGTGTTTGGTTTTAGACCCTGGGACAGGGGGCTGAGGTTTGAACCTTACGTACCAAAGTAGACCTGGCCTCCGGGTTCTCCCAGAATCCCTCAGTTCTTGCCTGGCAATCCAGGAAAGATCCAAAACAGTTAGGTATGGGTGTTCCAGCCCAGCCTCACAGAGTGCTTCAACTGGGTCTACACTCTCCTACCCTGAGATGGTCTCACAACGTAGACAGCGGTGAAACAACCGGTTCTTCCAAGAATTGGCTAATACCCACACTCCACAAGGGTGCCCTGGGGTCAGCAGGAAGTAGTTATGGACAATTATATCGACTCTTCATTTATTATCAACAGAAGGTTGGGATGTTTTAGTTTCAGACCTTAGGACAAGGGGCTGAGGTGACAGACAACTGTCACAAAAAAGCCCTGTTTGCCGTCTACCTCACCGAGTCTATGAAAAATTGCTCTCGGAGCTACAAAGAACCGATATGGCCATCATGAACTTATCTATTGGTTCAACCTGTCTGTTGAGTATCTGCTGTGTGGAAGACACTCCAGGGACACTAAACAGCTCCTGACTCGGGAGATCATAACTGTGAGTGACTCTTGGATTCTCCTCACGAAGGTGAGAGGTCATGAGAAGAAGCAGTGGTGGCTTCCAGGTGCCATACTAAATCAACAGGAGCAAAGGAGTCCAGCGGTGAGAAAGAAGGGCCCTCTGTCCAGAAAAGTACACGTGGGTCTTAATGCTCCACATTACCTCAGACCATACTAGGAGATCCGCAGAGCTTCTGTCAGTGTCTAAGGTTCAGAGTTGAGAATGCACAGCTTAGAGATTCCTGGGAAGTAAGGAATGTGTGGTACCCACAGAAGAACGTTTCTGTTGATCCCACTGTCCTGCCTAAAATTACACAAAATAATATTCATTCTCTCCTTATTGCTATCTTCTCCAGTCTTCCCACCCTTACCTCATACACCACTTGACACTCAATTTTTATGAATGAAAAAAAAAAGTTAAAATCTAGCCAATTCACTGCCTACTACCTACTAAGCCTTTCAGAAGGCATTAAAATAGCATTCAGGAAGCGCTCTGAACCTGGATCTACCATTTAAAGAACAAAATATAGAAATTACATGCACACAGGTACACACACACACACACACACACACATACACACAAAGACCTTCACTTATTCTTTCACCCCTTCATCGATTCACAAATATTTATTAAACACTTATGGTGGACTTGACACATGGTATATACTCTCATAAAAACAAAAGCATATTTTTAAAAAAGTATTGATCAAAATCTCTCCCCTATCAAAGTCTACACTTGAGGATGTGGGTAGTGAAGTGATGTTAGAAGCCACTTCAGTTCCCACACTCGAAACAGAGTTTATGCATTTGTTAAGAATTACTAATGTATGGCCTAAAAGTCAATATATTTTTTTTTCTTTAGGAGTCACCTAAAATTTTTGCTCTTGGACAGGAGGTGACAAGACCAAAGTATATTACACACATGAATAAAATGTTACAATGCAACCTGTAACTTTATATAATTCATATACTTATATAAAAAAAGAATGTAAAACCTTCTCTTAAAATTAAGAGATATGTGAGCCCCAGGAGTGATAGTCTGCCATTGACAGGGCATGTTGTGAAATCTTGAAGTTTATTATGATTTCTCATTTACGCAAAAGGAAAGTATGATCTGTCAAAGGCCTTTTGTGTGTAAGAGAAATACTGTCTTTGCAAAGCAAAAAGGAACACATCCTGTGTTCCTTCGCATGAAATGGCTTTCTGGACTTTGTTCCATTGAAAAGGATTGTCAAAGGCTGGGGGGTGTGACTTGGCTGAGAAAGTGTTTGCTGCTGGACCCTGAGGACCAGAGTTCAAATCCAGAGTCCATGTAAAACATGAGCTGTGATGGCCCACATGTGTACAGGTGCACCTGCACACGCATGCACAGGCTTACGCTTACCTGTACAGAACATAGACACGCAGACACGCAGTGTCTTTTCTTTGAAGCCAATTCAAGATGACTACTGCTACTCTGTCTGCCCCTGTCACATCCTTAAACACTGCAGACCAGGAATCATACCCTTTTGAGTTTAATACTTTTCAAAGCCAACTCAAGCATAGAAGACCCTGAGTATTAGGAACCCCCACGACCAATGACGAGCTGGACTCAATAAGGTTACCCTCTTAAAACCCCAATGTATTGTGACAATGACTGAAATTGGCCCTCTGTAATGGGTACTAATGATAAAAACCCAGCTTTCGCACATTCCGTTTTTAATTAATTTTTAATATTAAAAAAAGAGAGAGAAGCTTTTCTTTTTTTGCACCACAAGACCCACTTCTTCCTGGTGAGATCCCCAAAGGGATGCCTGCTCTTTTCTGGAAGGCACGACTCTACTAATTAATTAGAAATTGCAGCTGGGGGGATCAGCAGGGGGTGAGGAATGGAATTCACTCCTGCCTTCTGTACTTCCTCTGCCAAGCAGGAGGAGGTTTAGATTTGGAAAACAGGCGGAGAACTGCTACCCTGCAAAGCAGGCCTGGTTACCAGGCCTAAACTCCGGTGGCACACCGCAAGAGAAGGGGCCTCGGCTGCCGGGGGTACTTTGACCATTAATACATGTGAACTTTAGATCCACCCCCATTTCCCTTCATAGATTAGATATAGATATAGATATAGATGTAGATATAGATATAGATAGATACAGATATAGATAGATATATGTAGATATAGATATAGAGAGATAGAGATAGATATATAGATATAGATGATATAGATATAGATATAGATATAGATATAGATATAGATATAGATTAGATAGATATAGATACAGATATAGATAGATACAGATATAGATAGATATATGTAGATATAGATATAGAGAGATAGAGATAGATATATAGATATAGATGATATAGATATAGATGATATAGATATAGATGATATATAGATATAGATAGATATAGATATAGATAGATATAGATATAGATGATAGATATAGATATAAATATATGAATTAAGATGTACACATATATATGATGATATAGATATAGATATAGATATAGATATAGATATAGATATAGATATAGATATAGATATAGATGATATAGATATAGATATAGATGATAGATATAGATATAAATATATGAATTAAGATGTACACATATATATGTGTGTGTGTGTGTGTGTGTGTGTGTATAAAATATTTTATGTGGACGGAAACAAGTTCAGAATAACAGGAGCACGCAAAGAATAACACCTACTCCATTGCTACCTCTCTTCACGCTTCTGGCCCACAGGTCCTCAATGTTTGCAGTTAACAGAGGCTCTCCAGCACCATAAATGCACATGCAAATGAGGAAATTCCAGAATAGGTATTTTTCTCCATATTTAAAAAAAAAAAAAAAAAAAAAGCACGAGCATGACTCAGAGTTTTGGTGAAATTTCACAACTCACATTGAAAGCCTGTGGCCGAGTGATCTAGAGATTCTCTCTGCTCTGGCGCTCTGTAGGGCGGTGGAATGATCCGATGGCCAAGGTTAGGCTGAGAACTCTGGCTGGAAGGTGTGTCAGCCTTATGAGAGTCGGCAGGCCAGGCAGTGAAGGGCTTCCAGAACAAGCCTTAACCCCAGGAAGACTTATCAGAAAGCTGCTTAAGAACTGGATCAGGAAGGAGGCTGCAAATTAAACCATGGAGGGAGAGGCGGACCAGATCGGAACACTTCTTACTTTGTGCTTCTGGTTTTTTAATAGTGTGACTGCTCGCCCGTGCGTCACCTTTGCCACCTCTGCCAGGGTCTTGGTGAAAACTGGCACCTCATTTCTCAATTTCCATAGTTATATTTTTTTTAAGAATCAAGAATTTTTAAAATGTGTACCTATTATTTTTTTTCCATTAATTCCTTTGTCGTTTTCTTTGGCCATTGTTTCTGTTGGAGGAATCCTATTTTTCCCTTTAATTTGTACAAACTCTGTATATTTGGAGCAAATTATTCACTGTGTATGTTGTGTATGTACTTGAGCATACACACACACACACACACACACACATTCTATTCACTTTCATCGTATACTAAATTTGAAAACAACATTAAACTATATGCTAGCTAACCACAGTTATCTGAAAGATTGACCTTATTTCTATTTTACTATAAAATCGCTGTAACTTCTTATATTAGCTGTTTTTTTTCCCATTACTATGACTGAGTAACTGAAGATATGCAATATAAGGGAGGGAGGGCTACTCTGTCCCACCGCGTGAGGATGCAGCCCATCTTGGGGGAGAAGGCAGGCCATGGCAGAAGTATGAGAAGGCGGCTCTCACACTGCACTCATAGTCGGGCGGGAGAAGTGCTGAATGCTGGTACTCAGTTCCCTTTCTCCTTTTATTCACTCTAGGACCCCAGCCCATAGCACGCACGCACATTTAGGGTGGGTCATCCCCCCCTTGATTGTTGTAATTCTACAACCTAGAAGTAACTTCAGGAACATGCCCAGCACTTTGTTTCCAAGGTGACTATATCTTGTCAACTTGAGGATACAAACTGTGCCATCTGCACTGGAAACCTTTTCTAGCCCCTCTCCCAGAAACCGAACCAGGGCCTGCTGCAAGGCCCTTGGCGTTGGGGCCTCTGCCGTAGCACAGACTGACCAGGGCAAACACCTGGAAGATGAGTTTTAGAGGAGCAGCCGTGCTTGAGACGCACGCGCTGTAAAAGCAGTGCTTAGCCACCGGATGTAGGAGTGTGTAAGTGTCCTCTTGGAGGCTTACTGCTGAATAAACTCACCCTTGCCATGTCTTCCTGAACCCTAGCTGGCTGGCTCGACTCAGCTCTTCTGGCTCCAACTCCTCTCCAAGTCGACTGATTCAATCTGACTTCTCTTGGCTTTCTCCTTGAATTGCTCTGCTTGGCTTCATACTAACGCTGACAATTTGTTCTAATCTTCTAGCTCCTTACTCTCCGCCTACAACTACCTCTGCTGACCTGCACTGAACTGCACGCGCCCATGGATGAACCCAACTTCCCTGGACTGTACTCACTGCATTGACTCGGATTCGCTGACTGACTCTGCCTGGCTCTTAGATTGCGGTCTCTTTTCTGTCTGCTCTCCTGAGAATTGGACGCGTCCTATCTCTGACTCTTTCCGGCAAATCTTTCTCTGATTCGTCACTTTGTCAGCTACTCAATTAGATGTCACTTTTCAAATGCGGCTGCTTCCTTCTAAAAAAACTAATTTTACCTTAACGGTGTGTACTGAGGATGTGTCTGCATTCCAGCAGAACCACACAGACCTACCCTTGCCAGAGCAGTAACATTGCTGGATTAAAATTCCTCTAGACACGGAGAGGGAAACCGAGGCAGAAAAGGGAAGCAGTAGCTTCCTCTTGTCTACCCACCAACACACATAAGATTTCCTTTAACCTTGACAATGACTCTGGTCTCCATGCACTCGTGCATGATGGGGAGGACTACATATTTTAACCGTGGTTGACTTAGTCTATACTGAGACTCTGGCAGGGGTAGCTTCACATAGAAGGTAACATAAACATCATTCCCAGTGCTTGAGGGGGGGAATTTTCTTGCTTGGCAGATTTACAAATTGGAATTGATCTTCCTTCAGCCCGTTTCGCCGAAGTTTCTATGAGGGGAGCCAGCAGGAGATGGGCGCCTTTCATATCACCTGTGATTAAACTTGCCGCATTTGTCTTCAAACAAAAGTGTTTTTTCCCCCCTGCCCGTAACATATAATTTTAGTCAGCTAACACTAAATTAGACACCCACTCAGATTTATTATGATAAGAACATTCAGTAAGCTAATTTCAAGATGATGACTCCTATAAATTCTTATAATTTATTATTTAGTACTTTGGTTTTTAATCATTAAGTACGTGAAGACTTTGTAGGTCAAACCTGTATTAATGAAGACAGTAATCTATTTTTCAAACTCTGCTTCTCATCCACCTTTCAAATTGTAAATTAACAGAAATAGATTTAAACACACTTGTAAGAACAAAGGCAATAATTGGGGGAGTAGGGGCCCATCACCCCCAATTGTCTAATCTTTCTAGGTAGACTGTCAATCATGGCCGTGAGTTATTTACCATGTGTCTCATTCCTTTCTAAATGAGATAATGAAGTATGAATTTGAGACGCTGTTGGTTCAGTGAGGAAATAAAACCCATAAAGTGGCTCAAAAATCAGCCGCTGCTACAATACAGTGAGTGTCTCAACACAGCCAATTCTGTGTTATAATTTGAGTGATCCGCATACCAGAAGTAAAATATTAACTAAATAAATGTCTGATGAGCTATTAATATCACCTAAATGACAGCCTTCTTGGCCTCCCAAATTCATTAGTATCCATTTCATGATCATTTTAAATATTTGGTGTTAAAAGACACACAGGATTTATTTTGTGGGACAAAGAGATGCTATTTGATTGACTGCACAGATAATAAGTACCGTTTCCCGAGCTGCAATGTCTCCTCTTCTCATTTTCTCTAAAATAAGCCAATTTTCCTTATGTTGTACTCTAAGTTCCTCATGAGCAATTTGAAAGAGTAAGAAGAATAATGTTCACTGTGATGGTTTTATTTAGAAAAAAAATCAACGAATTAAGTATCAAAGTCATAGATTGCTGAGAAAAATCTGGAATGAAATTTAGTGGGATGAAAGTAAAGATTATTTCTCTCTCTCTCTCTCTCTCTCTCTCTCTCTCTCTCTCTCTCTCTCTCTCTCTCTCTCTCCCTCCCCCCTCCAGCGCTCATATAGCTCAAGCTGCCCTCCTTTGCAGCTGAGGGTGACCTTGAACTTATGAATCGCCTGTTATCCCTTCCCGAGTTTACAGGCTCCAAACACCATACCTGTTTATGTCATACTGGATGGGCGGGGTGTGAAGACAGGGCTTTATGAATGCTAGGCAAGCACTTTACCAACCAAACTATGTCCCCAGTCCCATTTTTGAGACAGGGGAATGCAATGTAGCCCAAGCTGCCCTTGAACTCATGGTAGCTCTCCTGCCTCAGCTCTCTGACGACTGGGTTACAGGTCTGGACCACTGCACCTGTCTTGTCCTTTTTCTTTTTAAGACAATATTTTGGAAATTCTTCCAGAAATAAAAACACACACACACATATATGTATACATACATATATATATGTGTATGTATACATATATATATATATCCATAATATTGAAAATTTTAAGTTACATTAATGTCTGACTTTTATATGATAGATAGTCTCCATCTTACCTGAAGACTTACTGCTGATGGATTCTCTATTCAATTATGATACCAAGGACAGCTTGTGGTATCTCTTGGCTGACTGA
The DNA here is from genome assembly GCA_964023405.1 of Apodemus agrarius. NCBI lineage: Eukaryota > Metazoa > Chordata > Mammalia > Rodentia > Muridae > Apodemus > Apodemus agrarius. Next base: position 14,360,546 of record OZ030024.1, read on the forward strand.
AAAGCTCCCTAGAGCAGAGGTACATTCTTAAAAGCTTAGCTTCCTAACAGGGAGCCAACTGTATTACCACCATGCTATGGGGCACCTGTTAAATTACCTTTTTCTTCCTCTGTACCTATGACAGGAAAGGTAAAAATTTCCAAGAATCTCAGATAAGAATCTCTGATGAGAAAAAAAAAAAATATACAAAGATTCTGTCTCCTGGTCTAGGGAATCCATGAAAAATGGAGACGGACTGTAACAGTGAGTGGTTTTTTTAAAAACAAAACAAAACAAAACAAAAAACTGGACAACACCTAAAATCACATGGTAGATGGGCCTCTGGGCGTTACTGTTGGGCGTGGTCTAGAGTATGTTAATTTCGGAGGGAAGAGCCGCCCACCATGTGTGACATCGATCCCTGGCTGGGATCCAAGAGTGTATAAGGAAAATGGAGGAAGGGAGCTAAGCAGGAGGCTGCCTTCCCTGCTCAGCTTTCTGAATACAGATGTGGTGTCAATAGCCAGGCTCCTGCTCTTGCTACTGTGCTCCCCTACCTGCCTGCGTGGTTTCCACACTCATAGAGACTGTATTCCTCTGAACGCAAGCAAAAATAAATCCTTTGTAACCTAAGTTGCTTTGGCAGGATATTTTCTCACAGCAATGGGAAAAGTTCGTAAGACACCAGCCAGGAGACACAGAACCAATCAAGTTATAGAACGTTCGCTCAAACTGGATTTCTGGATTTTAAATGCTGATTACTAAATAAATGCTGAATCACAATGAAGTCTTCAGATACCATTGACCAAGGGTTTGTAAATGTGGGGGCTTTGAATACTAATGGAATGGTTAATCTCATTTCACAGAGGAGAAAGCCAAGGCTCAAGATCATTAATTACCTACATTCTATTCAGCTACTTGACTCCTCACTGAGCCGGGATACGGGATACGAATATCAGTTCATTAGATTTCTAGTGCACTTTCTCTATAAGGCAAATAATCTGGCCTGGGGGTATGGCTCAGTCCTTAAGACCACGAGCTGATCTTGTAGTGGACCCGGGTTCTAGTCCAGGTTCAGGAGATCTAACACCCTCCTCTGGCCTTTGAAAGCACCAGGTATGCACATGGGGTACATACATACATACATACATACATACATACAGGCAAACATAAACATAAAATTAAAAGATTAAAAAATATTGCCACCACTGAACACCTTTTTTTGTTTTTTTAAAGTTAAAGTAGTAAGTGAGTGAGGGGACTTAATAATTTGTAAAAGTCTTATCCACAAATGTATAAATATTAAAGTCAAGTGTTAAGACGAAAGTATTATAGGAGTCCTACATGCACCCTCATTCTAATCAAGGATTGTTTTGTTGTTGATCTAGGTAAGGTTTTGTGGACCCTGGAACTCACCACACTACACTTGGCTTCTCCTCTTCTGGTCTCCCCCGCCCCTTTTTTGGTTTGGTTTTCTGGGACAGGGTTTCATTGTGTAACAGAACCCTAGCTGTCCTGGAACTCACTTTGTAGACTAGGCTGGCCTTGAACTCACAGAAATCCACATGTCTCTGCCTCACCAGTGCTGTATCACCATGCCCAGCATCACCTGGCTGGTCCCAGCGTCACAAAGGTCTGCCTGTCTTTGCCTCAGACCTTGAATCAAAGGCATGAGCTACCACACCTGGCCCATCTTCATTGCAAATGTCTCGCATTATGGATGCTGTGGGCAGTACTGATAGCCAAGTTTAGGGTTGGTAACATAATACTCCAAAACTTAGCACTTTAAAAGAGTGACCAAAGTTTACTACCTTATACAGTTTGGGTGGCTTAGGAACTGAGGAGCAGCTTAAAAGGCAAGTTGGCCTGGGTCTTCCTGAAGTCAAGAGGTTTCATCTGTAGCCACTCACAAAGCCTAGCTAAGGCTGGAAGACAGACTTCCAAGATGGCGGCCCACTAGCACAGGGACTGTCTCAGTTACTTTTTTTTTTTTTTTTTTTGGTTATTGTGAGAAAAATATCTGACAGGAGCAACTTAGGAAAGGAAAGGTTTGCTTTGGCTCATGGGTGGAGAATAGAGTTCATCCTGACAAGGAAGGTCATGGAGGTAGGACTGCAGGCAGCTGGTCACATCATGGTCTCAGTCAGGAGGTGGGGAGGGGCGAATGCTGGCGCTCAGGTTTCTCTGCTTTGTCTTGAGTCTGAGACTCCCATTCCACAGAAAGATGTCACACCATTGCACAGAACGATGTCACACCACTGCACACAATGATGTCACCCATTTCACAGAATGATCTTACCCCATTGCACAGAATGATGCCACCCGCCTTTGGTAGATCCTCCAACCTCAGTCAACCTAATCTAGGAACTCCCAAGTCCAGAGGTCCGCATCTCACGTGATTCTAGATATCAAATTGGCAATCGTTATTATCAGTGGGCAAGCTACAGCTGTAGCTAGAGGTCTATGTCCTTGACACATGAGTTTCAATTTGGTACTGCTTGAAGCTCCTCACAGTGTGTACAATCTTCCAAAAAAACCCCAAGAGATCTAAGAGAAAAGGCAAACATCTCAAGCTCTAGTCACTCACCCTCAGGTGTCACATTCTGTCACTCCCAGGCCAGTTACCAAGGTCTTGTCTGTCCAAAATAAGAGGAGACCACTCTACTGTATGAAAACCACTAGGTGAGCGTTACGTAGCCCACCTCCGTCAGCAGTTGGTGACTGCGGGCTCCGCCTCCCCGCCTTGTCCAGACAACCCTAGGCTCTTAAGTATTTAGGGGTTACATCCCAACATTTCAATAGTGAAATGTAGTCAAATTTGGTAACATGGGAGAATGAGGAATAGTCCTGAGGAGACCCATGTCTTGCTCCTACCCTTCCTTAGGTATACAGGCAGGAGAGCTGAAAGGGTGGTTGATGAGTCACCATACAGAAGTGTCCTTCAGGGGCCACGGAGCAGATCCTAGAGCAGATTTACGAGTGTTGTCCTAACTCCTGTAGCCAAGTTTATTACAACGCAGTAGCCACCCACCCATCCCCAAACAGGAGGGATACTAGTTTTTACGAGGTACTTCGGCAAACCGCTCTCGTCACCTTTGCTACTAAGACGAAACGAAAGAGCGGACAGCCGACAGAGAGAGCTGCAGAAACCTATCTGCTGAGGACAAAGACTGCGCTGAACAAATGCGTTGGGTCATTAAGGAAATAAGGACTGAGGAGGTAGGGAGTGTAGAGGTGTTCTTTGTCTAACTCCCGGGTCTATTTTGGGAAGCTCTTCTGTGGGATTAAGAACCAGTGGGTTCAACCTCATCATTACCGTGTCGGTAGGAGTTGAGCAGGCTGATCTAGGCTTCGATTTCTGCTTCGGGGTCAGCCTTAGGCAAATCTGTTAATTAGGCTAAATTTGGCCTGCTAAGATTCTCTCCTGCTTCCCTCCTCTGCAGGGCAACCTCCTTCCTCCTTCCACCAGGCCAGGCTCCCTACACCCTCAGGCAACACCAGATAAAGGTCTTTCCAATCCCCAGCGTTTATGTGCCCCAAATCTACAGAACTCCCCTTTCTGCCTTGGCCAGGGCTGATGAATACAGGCAGCCTCATCCTTACATGGGTTCTTCCCAAAGACTCGCATTGGTCCAGTCAAATGACCCCGCGTCAAGACTCAGCAACCATACTTCATCTGGTTAGGTGGGCAGGGATGGTAGGAGGAGGCTCACAGTACTTGGTGGTTTTTTTCTCAGAAATAACATCGACAACTAAAAGCTAAATCATTGAGAGTTCGTTTTGTAGAGTTAGGGAGTTCGTTCGTCATTTCCCGTGTGCTGATTCCGTCTTTGTTCTCGTTTGCTATTGCACTAACGCTCTACAAAATTCAGTGGGTAACATCAGCGACCTTCCCCCCTCTCCTGACCACAGCTTGTTTATCTACGACTATACAAGAGCAGGAACTCCTTCTTGAGGGCAGGCGGTCTTGGTGGGTCTCTGCCGTTAGCTTAGTAAGAATTGATCGCTCAATGACTCTAGAACGATCTTCTCATGTGATAGGTCAGCAAGCTACCAGTTCAGACAATAAGGCCCCCTTCACGGGGCCAGTCATCCTTTCCCAGGCCAGAGCAGGCATGATCTTAGAGTGGGCTCTAAGTGGGCTATATCTTCAGGGTGGTAGGCTGCGAGAGCGAGGTCCAGGTTCTAGCCATGCTCTGAGGAATCCTCGTTTTGTTTAGGTTCCATTGGCCAATGCGATCCACATGGTGAGACTGCTTTACCTGGTGAGGGGATGGGCTCCCCCTCTTACTGTAGGCGGGGTACAAAGCAGTGGGCAGACCTGTCTTGGTGCTTTCCTGTTTTGAAACACATTGTCATTTTTAGAGTTTACCATTTATCTCCCAAGCCCGATAGTCATATTCCCCTCTCTACCCCATCTCTCTCCCTCCCTCCCTCCCTCCCTCCCTCCCTCCCTCCCTCCCTCCGTCTGTCCATCTGTGTGTATGTGTGTGTGTTGATGCATCTGTCTTTGTGGGTACACATAAATGTACACATGGAGGTAGAAAGTCATTCCTTTTTTTTTTTTTTTTTTCTTTTTTTTGAGACAGGGTTTCTCTGTGTAGCTCTGGCTGTCCTAGAACTCACTCTGTAGACCAGGCTGGCCTCAAACTCAGAAATCCACCTGCCTCTGCCTCCCAAGTGCTGGGATTAAAGGCGAGCGCCACCACCGCCTGGCTAGAAAGTCATTCCTGAGGTACTGCTCTCTGAGGTTTTTTTATTGAGACGGAGTTTCTCACTAGAGCTCATCCATCGTGAGCCCCAGAGCTCTGCCTGACTCCACCATGCCAGGACTGGGCTTCTGAGCGTGTACTATTACACCCGCATATTTGGTGTGTCTCTGGGGATGGAACTCAGGGCCTCGTGCTAGCAGGGCAGGCACGTCACTGACTGAGGCGTCTCCCAGCTCTTCGTATTGCCTAACTGTCAAGTCTGTGTCTTCCCCCACGCTGTCATGCTTCCCCATCTACACAAACGCAGACCGCTACCTCGGAATCGGTTTGACTCGACTAGACGACTACCTCGGAACTCGTTTGTACTTGACTAGAATACTCATTCCCCACGAATTACTTTGGGGGGGGGGGAATTGGTTGCACAGTTCGGCACAGACCCATTTGCTTGACTCGGGAAGACGCGGCGGGCACACGCTCATTGAAATGCAAGTGTAAAATCAGACTCAGCGCACACCTCCATAGGCCAGTTTATCACGCTGCGCCTCCATTCCGCACGGTCCAGTTAAATTGGTGCAGGACCACATATCTCACCCTTCCCCGTTTTGTCATTTAAAATGAGCGTCTGGAAGGGCTTCCTTCCGGGAATATTAGTTACCTTGTCCATTACTTACTTAATCATAGCTTGGAGTTATTTTTTTGCCTTGTGGAGGCTGACTATAAATTATAGGCTACAGTGCAGTAAAGCCACACTTAGCAAATTATATGGCATGGGAAAACCCTTGCTTTGGGGGACAAATTATATATTTTCTTTAAAAAAAAATATGTTTTGTAAAATATTAGATGAGGGCCAATAAAACAAAATCCAGGAGCATAATTTTTTTTTTGAGGCCTTCCAGACATATTTGACAACCGACTCTGAGAGAGTCCCTATTTGTAACGGGGAGAGGGAAAGGAAGGTCCTGTTTGAATTCCTGTCACTCTTTGAGGTTCCACACATAGGCGACATAAGGAAAGCTGGACACCTTATTGGTGTATGCCTATGACTTAGAAGATAAAGTAATCAAACTGCCTTATATTTGATTCTGGAAACTCAACAGCAGACTAACAAGATAGCAAGGTACAATTTTTCTCATAGTTATGGGAGAATCCTATTGTGGTCAAAAAGAGAAGCACATAGAGATACCTTAAGTATTTGATTTTTTTTTTTTTTTTTTTTTTTTTTTTTAAGAAACAAGAAAGTCCGCCAACAAAGGGCACTTCGCTAGAACGAGCCGATGATCCTTTGGGGACAGGAAGGAACGCCTTCCCATGTTTCTATAGCTCTGAAGCTACACATACATGCCTGCAGACAAGCTCTGGATTGGCCAAGGTGGTCAGGGGTCCAGCTCAAGAAACCAGTCTTGGCGGTTTTATTAGAGCTAGAGGTCCTAAGGGTCACCCACCATTAGTCGTGGCAGCCCATGGTCTGTCCCCGGTAACGGGCTTGAGGTCAGTCATCACATGAGTACACACAGGGGCACTGTTAACGATGATGCCCCAACCAACTTAGGGAGGGCAGAGAAGTTGAGGGCAGAGAAGTTGAGGGCAGGAGTGATTGGAGAGACCCATGTAAGACTAGCTCTGGGGTTCTTGGATGAATCTTATACGGTAGCCGGTTGTCTGACTCAAAAAGTCCACCATTCTTTTTTTTTTCTTTAAAAAAAAAAAGTATGTTTCAATTTGAAGATATTAATTGCATAGGAATTATTTGACTCTATGATTTATAACCCAGCTGGAATCCCGCGGTCTTCCCCTCCGTGTGTGCTGACGCCATTTTCCCTTTTGTATACCTATCATTCCCCATTGTTTATCTTCCCTGATTGATGTTCGGGCTCGGGATGTTTTCTATTATGAGATTCATAATTATCCCTGGTAATAGAGAGAAGGCTTCCCCTATTATCTTCGGGGAGCCTGCCCAAATTATTCATTGTAGCCCACTGGTACCGCACGGCGGGGAAAATAAGAATTTATTTCCCATCCCAGGCATATGGTAGATAAAAGGATGTATTTATTTCTCCATGTTTCAAAAGGATTAGGCTTTGAAAAAATAAATATCACTTACGCTGTCAGTAAGCAGACCGGTGGTTCAGAGTTTAGAGGGCCCCTCTTAGACTAAGAATAGCAAATCTAACTTTTTTTTTTATAAAAGAGAGAAGAGTAAGGGGGCGGGGAATCAATTATAGCTTTACTTGGCTAAATAAATGAATGCTATATATTTCAACCATTATATTGGTCTACAAGGCTCCCAGCGCCACCTTGGACCTCAATGTTAACTAACGCACTTATTTATAAAAATGTTACTGAATTCCAGCGCTCCTTGACCCCTGGCTATTCCAGGGACACATTGGATACATCATCTGGGTTTTGCCTAATTACACATAATTAGGAAATGTAATTATGCTTTTCAGTCCCGCTCTGCCATTAAGGACGGGAGTGGACAGCTGAAACCCGGGGGGGGGGGGAGGAGTCAGTCAGTGCCTCACAGAAAACAAACGAAAACTAGGAGCCAACCTCTAAATACAGGGAATGTACCGAAGGTTAGTGAATCAAACTTATAAAAAAAATAATAATAAAACGAATTGCTCTCGGCTCTGGCTAGATATTTGGTGGCGGGGCTAAGCTGCTGCCTCTGTGTCAAGGACATACTTAATGGTGAGCTGTTTGCAGCCATGCTGAGGCAGGGACATGAAATGAATTATTTTACTCCTCAATTACTTTGATTTGCTAACGTTCTCACGTATTTATGCTCTTTTTATGAAAAACAAACAAACAAACAAACAAACAAACTGCCCCATCGTTTATGTTGGAACCCTGGTCTAGCTAAGAAAAAGAGTCCCTATTATCCTGGCAAAGAATTGCAACATTTCCTTTTTGAACTTGTTACATGCATAGACTGCTAGTGCCCCCCACTTAGGGACATTTGCCAGTTACCTCATTCCCTCCAGCTCAGCCGCATGGGGAAGACTGGGTAGTCCCTTCCAGTCAACACAATGGTCACCATCGTCCTGAATGTGCCCCCCCAGACCTGGCTGAATTCCTACTGTCACCAGGCTCTGAACGGGGTGGCTTCTTATTACGAAGAGTTAGAATGCCATGGGTGACTAGAGAATGTTCTAGAAAGGTTATTATACTTAACTTCTGGAGTGGGAAGTCCTTCTGTGTTCTGGTCCTAGCTTCTGTGTTTATTGAATTTTCCTCTGCTGTTATAGCAGCTGACAGCAATAAAGTCGCACACTCCATTAGATGTGCTATTTATGGAAAGAGTGCTTTGGTGCCAAAAAGGAAAAAAAAAATAATAAGAGGAGAAATGATTGCCAAAAGCAAGGTCTCAAAATCAAGTGCAATGTTAGCAGCACTTATGATATGGCCAGCTTGGTAACACACTGCTTCTTGCCAGTCCTGACATGTGTGTACATGTGTGTACATTTACGTGTGTACATGTATGCAGTATATACACACATGCATGTCTACACATAAGGTTTTCTTTCCCACATTCCTTTTAAAAGCTTTTTTTTTTCCTCCCATGGGCCTGGAGAGAGACTCGGTAGTTGAGAGTAGTTCCCAGTCTCCCCGAGGAACTGAGTTCGAATCCCGGTACCCATGTTGGGCAGCTCACAGCTCCAGGGGATCCAACCTTCTCTTCCGGTTTCCATGTGCATTCATACACATGTGACATTCGCTCACACAAACACACACTTTAGCTACAGAAAGAAATCTTTAAAACACTTTAAAATGTGTTTAGAATCTACTTATTTCTTTCACAGTTTCAGGCATGGACAATGTGCTCTGATCACCCCTGTAATCCTCTCCCGTGTCCGTCCTCCCCCTCTGACCCTTCCGCTCTTCTCAGCAGGGCCGTCTCATAATACACAGCTCTTTTCTTTTCTCTTTGCTTTTTTTTGTTTGTTTTTTGTTTTGGGGGGTTTTTTGTTTTGTTTTGTTTTGTTTTTTTGAGACAGGATTTCTCTGTGTAGCCCTGGCTGTCCTGGAACTCACCCTGTAGACCAGGCTGCCCTCAAACTCAGAAATCCGCCTGCCTCTGCCTCCCAAGTGCTGGGATTACAGGCGCCACCTCCGCCCAGCTTCTCTTCTCTTCTCTTCTCTTCTCTTCTCTTCTCTTCTCTTCTCTTCTCTTCTCTTCTCTTCTCTTCTCTTCTCTTCTCTTCTCTTCTCCTCTCCTCTCCTCTCCTCTCCTCTCCTCTCCTCTCCTCTCCTCTCCTCTCCTCTCCTCTCCTCTCCTCTCCTCTCCTCTCCTCTCCTCTCCTCTCCTCTCCTCTCCTGTCCTCTTCTCTCCTCTCCTCTTCTCTTTTCTTGTGACCCGAGGAATTTATTGAGGGTTGATAGATAGGATGAGGATGGGAATGGACAGTCACTGATAAAAATTATTTTAAAAAAATGTCTAGTTATCTTTATTGGGATTGTGGAGTGAAATTAAGGAACAACATAATATGCCATGCATATAACGAACCAAAACTTGATGTAAAAAATGTCTGAAGTATAAAATAAAGGAGGAAAAAGGAACCAGAATGTCATCGCCAACCCACTATTTGGAGATCAAGAATAGACACGACCATCCTGATGGGTGATACTGCCATGTTGCATGGTGTAAATACTCAGTTATCAATGCATCTCTGAACACAGACTTGAGGAGAAGAGGAAGGACCTGTTCTCCTGGGGTGCTGAGGGCAGCTAGAGGGTGCCAGCGTTAGTAATGGTGAATACAGTAGACCCTTAAACATATGAGTTGCGCATCATCGTGACGCATATTGTCCTGATCGTCCCGAGATAGTTTCTAAGGATTGGCATTTTGGAAATGCACAGTATGATCTTCCCTTTATTTAGAAAGTGACCTGCATTTCTGGGAGACTTGGGACACATTGTGTTTCTGTGTGAAAAAAAAAGGTGAATTCTGAGTTAAAGCCTTACCAGCAAGTGTCGGCTGACATGCGTGCCCAGTGGCCCAGGGATGTGCTCCACCAGTTTGTGGACAGCTGTGTTATACTGGAATCGCTGGATAGAGCTGTAGACATCATCGTCTACATGTCCAGAGGCTCCAGCATGCGTCTACACATTTCCAAAATGCCCCTAGACAGCAACAGTGACTCTAGTAAGGACTGTAAAGGTTTGGACTTAAGAGTGTGTTCTCAGTCCCATGACTCTGGAGTTGCTTTGGGGCTCTGTGTATGAAACACAGAATCCTGGGAAACTTGTACCAGAATCTGTATTTAGCAAGATCCCATGGGCTAGGTGATCTGAAGGTTCATCACAGAGGAGGAAACTCTAGATAAGTCCATGAACATCAATAATGACCAACAAGAATCTTCCCTAGTGTGTATGAATGATGTAAGAGGAACCATAGGCTCCACTGAGTCTTGAATAGACTTCTGGTAACAGTGATGTCATGCTGGGGGGGCCTCGTCCTCATCCTTCTCTATAGAAGGACTTCCATGACCCGCAGTGGGTGGTCTTCCCACTTTAATTAGTGTGATCTAGGCAGTTCTCCATAGGCATGTCCAGAGACCCATCTGGCAGCTGATTCTAGGTTCTGTCAGGTTGACACTTAACGGTGATGTTCACAAAAGAGAAATGAAGAGGTCCTGGTCTGGTCTGCGTTGGTTAGCGCTTGGGCCTCACAGGTCCTTTCAAAGCTCGTAGGGCACTCAGAGAAAGGATCTCAGCTGCATGGTGAGGGGCACTGTCAACAGGGTTTCCAGTGTGTCTTCTAACCCCTTCTTCTCTAGCTAGGATACAGATATGGTGTTTTCCTCAGTATGAATATATCACTGGGGCACAGACTCTGTCTCAGATCTCTCAGATCTCAGTGTGAACTATCCCACCCCTCCCCCACTTCTCACAACTACAAGAACTCGGAGAAATTAAAAAAAAAGAAAAAAAGAAAAAAATAAGAAGGAAAATAAACATGTCCCAACCATCTGGGCTGCAGTTCAATTAGCAGCCATAAGCAATGTTATTGCAGAATCTTCACACCTATTAGCACAAGGAGGGGGGAAAAGGGTCACTGATTTGTACATTAGATATATCCATTGTTGGATATATTTTATCCAAGAATGATCACAAGGGCTCCTGGCCAGGGGGCCTCTTGCTCTATTTCTCTTTCCAGCTGAATCAAGGCCAAGGCAACAGGCTTCTACATGGCCTTCTGACCTTTCTGAGAATGGTCAGAGGTTGGCTACTGCCCAGCATGTAGGTGAAACCACACTTTAAAGCTTCTGAGTTCTTGCCGGGCGGTGGTGGCGCTCGCCTGTAATCCCAGCACTTGGGAGGCAGAGGCAGGTGGATTTCTGAGTTTGAGGCCAGCCTGATCTACAGAGTGAGTTCCAGGACAGCCAGGGCTATACAGAGAAACCCTGTCTCGGGGAAAAACAAACAAACAAACAAACAAAAAAACAAATCCAAGAAACAAAACAAAACAAAAACCCAAAAACAAACAAACAAAAAGCAAACAAACAAAAAAAAGCCTCTGAGTTCTGTAATCTGCAAATGAGGTAGAGGTGGGCTTGGACAATAGAGAAGATATTCTCTGTACACCATTGAAATGTTCTCGGCATTTTGGCTTTATTTTGTGGTTGTTGTTTCTCCAAATGTCCAACAGTTCTTTGTGTTTTAATTAAGCTTTCCGTGTAGAAGTACCTATACACACAGATTCGTGGGCAGCTGTGAGAGATAATGCAGTGATCCCACATACACTTGACCCTCGTGCCCTAATGGTAAGGACATGAAACTCTAGTGCAATGTCACAGTAGGGACACTGGCAGTGGCTGTCAAGATGCAGAGCATTTCCGGAGGCCCCAGGATTCCTCAGTTGCCCTCCGTAGCCACCTTGCCCCCCTGACACCACCCTCCTCCCAGCTACTGGCCACTGCTGACCGAGTGTCCATTTGTATAGTTTTGACATTTCCAGAATGTTATGTAAATGAATCCTACAGTATTATCACCCATGGGGACTGGCTTTTCCCACTAGCTTTTTCAGGTTTTTTTTTTTTTCCTCCAAAAGACAATTCTCCTCCCTCCCCCACTCACCTTCTGTGTGTGTGTGTGTGTGTGTGTGTGTGTAAGCTTCACCGTTCTAGGACTCAAATATACACAGAAGAAGGCAGAAGGCCTGTTACAGAGCTCTGTGTCTATTTTTCCAGTCTTCCTCCAAAAGAGAAGTAGGCTCCACACAGAATGGCCTTCACTCTCAGGAGTTCTGTGCCCTGGGTTGCCATGACAGGTCTGTCAGTCAGGATGTACCTGCCTTGCAAGCACAAACACCTGAGCTTGGGTCCCACAGAACCTAGACCCGTGGCATGGTGGCTTACACTTGCCATCCCAGAGCTGGGGAGGCAGAGATGGACAGATTCCCAGGGGTCCACTGACCAGCTAGCCTACCCTGCCTGGTGAGCACCAAGGCGGCCAAAGACCTCTCTCAAAAAGCAAGGTGAATGGTATATGAGGAATGATTCCTGGGACTGTCCTCTAGCCTAGACACACACAGACACACACAGACACACACAGACACACACACACACACACACACACACACACACACACAGAAACACACACACACAGGCACTCATATACCCTTACATATTTATAAAGTAAAAGAAATATTTTGTCTGTGCTCTGAGCTGGTCAAAGACATGCTATCTTCATCTTACAGATGAAGACAGTAACATCAGCTTTTATAATCTAATGTTTATAGATATCCTATGCGAGGTGATTATGAAAATTAAGTTATATAGAGCCTTCTAACAGCATACGCATCTATAATAAATATTGATAGGCGGTACCTATTATTGCTGCAAATAAACCATGTTGAGATAATAATAATTGACCTTCAGGAATTTACTTTGGTTTGGAATCAATCTTTCTCAATACGTGATACAGAATCTGGCAATGCTTTCTGGGCCAGATCCCTGTGGTTGGTTTGTCTGTGCTCAATCTCCAGTCCTGCCTCGTGGCTGAGGGGAGGGGAGGGGAGAAAAAGAATGAGAACAGAACGTCTTGCCTCTGAGAAGTATTCAGGCTTTGAGTGATGTCAAAGGCCTTTGAACAAGCTTTAGAAATGACATTCGTATTTGTCCATTTTTTTTTTTTTTGGACTTAAATTGCTTTTGGTTCAACTGCTGCAGTGAATAGACTTGACGCAATATCATACAGAGCGGCACAAAACCGGGAGGAAGGAACCGGTTGCTGGCACAGACTGGGAAATGAAGGGGGTCACAGCCTCGCTCTCCTCCCTAAGTGTGGGAAGAAATGAACATGAAGTTCACGGGGAATGGTAATCTCTAGGAACCGTGATAAGAGCGAGTGGCATTTTACACGGCTGAAGCCTGCCGCTTCAGCCTCGCGGTTAGAATAAAAATCCAGTTACATACGGCCAACCACTTTTAAAGCTTCCGACATTGGCTATTACCACCACCACCACCCGCCCCCCGCCCCCATTCTTCTTACTGCTTCTTTCCTAGGCAGCCAAGTGCAACGTGAACTTCCAGAACGTCCTGCTAATAGAACCCGGGCTCTGATTTCTAGCGAACAAAAGGCGGAGGTGGCTTCTCTGTGCCCGCATCCGGCCTCCTCTCGCCTCATTTCTCCCGCTGTCTCTCCGCCTTCTTTCTCACGCCTCTTTGCGCAGACCCCTATCTTGGGGAGAGGAACTCGACAGTTCTTGGCAAAGTTATCTGGTGACGCGCAGAGGCTTTAGATGTGTAGAATAATAAAAACCGATCTGCTTTGGGATCAGAAATCTGAATTTCGGACCCGGTCTCCGTCTTGAGCCTCCTGACCTCTGGCAGGCTGTTCTGGGTTCTGTGTGAGTCACTCGGTTCACTTCCGGATGCTGAGAGAATCTCGACTTGAAGGCAGCTGTGAGATGAACACGAAAGACCACAGTTACCAGTCCCAAGGTGTCACCAGCTTGCTGTTAAGTTTAAATGGGAAACATCCACAGGCAGGAGCTTACTTCTCAGATGGGGGCGTGGCTTCAGGAAGTTGTGGGGTGGAGCCTGGGTAGGGGTGGAGCCTGGATAGGGGTGGAGCCTGGGTAGGGGGTGGAGCCTGGGTAGGGGGTGGAGCCTGGGTTGTGTAAACTGAGCCTTCGAAGGGGCTACCCGTTCATGGTTCCTGCCTGTCTATGCTGGCTGCTTCATGGTAGTACACAATCTGAGATTCTCCTACAAGTCCCTTTCACAGTAGAGGTTCCCACTACCATGCCTCCTCCTCCACGAATGGACAGAAGTCTCCTGAAACCATAAGCCAAAAATACATCTTTCACTTCTTAACGTTATTTCTATCAGAGAGTTGGTCATCGCAACCCGAGAACTAATGCAGATGCAAACAACATACCATGACTGATTAAACATGACAGCAGGCTGAGGTGTGGGACTATTCCCATCTCATTAGAACAGTGGGTAATGTCATCCCCTGGGTCCCTCGTGCTAGGTCTACGGATAAGTAAGCTTAAAAGCTTAAAGCTTAAAAAGAAAACCTTAGTCCCGAGAAAACCGTTGTCCGGGTCCTAGAGGGAATCTCCCATCTTTGGCTCTAACCATTGGCTTTGCAAACGGAACACAGGGTTTTAACCTGAAATCCTCCTAGGTCACACCTGTGCAATTTACAGGGGACCTTCCCTGGGAACCATGCCCTTATGCTATAAATCTTTGCAAAGTTAAAGTAAATGTAGGCGTTAAAACAGGCACACTATCTGCTCCCATGCAACATGCTGCCACAGAGAAGAGGCTAGGCGGTATATATAGATTTCTTCCTTTTCATGTGTATGTACAAGGTCACTTTCTCCATGAATCAATAGCGCAATCTGAATACACAATTTTTTGTGTCACTGTGTATTTTGGAGTTGATATACATCGAAGGGAACAAGAATAACAAGGCTTTGAAGAAGTGTCAGCTCGGATCGTAGGATAACTTCATATTCTCTTGTTGGTCTCAACTGAGGACACAGACAAGGAATCTACTTAACGTAAAATGCCAGAAATAAACAACGTATACATAGCATTACGGTGGTTTCGCTCTTGCCCCTTTCCTTATCAAATGAAGTCCGGGAAGTTTTACGATGATGTCTGCTAAGAGCATTCTAGCCAAGTCTTTCTTTTTAAGGCCTCATTATCCCCCTAGCCGAGTTTACATTAGGAGCAGCCTGGCGGAGGCAGGGTTCTGTAGCTGCTGTGTGCTCTCGTGTGAGTGACCCCGCGTCTCTGTTCTCTCTAGGCAAAGCTGCCGTGATCACTACGGCACTGATTACAGGTCTTGGGTTATCTGTGTGGAACAAACTGTGTAAACGTTCTTAAAAGCATTACGTTGTGAGGCTTCACAGAGCTCAGCATAATTCTGCTCTCTCTTTTACACACTTATAAATATGCTCAAAGCCCTGTTTACGGACAGTTGCTTTTAAAGTTATTTGTTTGTTTGTTTAGTGATAATTATTTTTTAATCCATTGTAAGGTGAGGTGTCATACAGAGCGGGCCAGCCTCAGACTCCCTACACAGCTGAGGTTGACCTCGAACCTCTGATCTTTTTGAGTCTTCTTCCCAAGTGCTAGGATTCCAGGTGTGTGCCCCCAGGTCCTAAGTTTAGACAGTGCTGAGGATCGGCTTGGGCTCAGGCCTTCACAGGTGTTAGGCAAGTCTTCTGCCGGCTGTGCCGTGGCCTCGTCCTCACAACCATCCCGCTGCTTGCCATCATAAGATGGTTGTGGCTGTGACCCGAGTGTAGGTTTTAAAAGGCTCTAGTCACTACCGGGTGATTTTTGCCCCTGAGTTAGACTGTCAAGCAAATGAATGAAAGTTACAAGCTAAAATGCTAACAGAGAAACTTAACTGGCCTGCTGCTGTTTGATTTCCAGCTAGGGGAGATAAGAGTATGATTTAAAAACAAAAATAAAGTAAAAAATAAAAAATAAAAAAAGCAGTGTCCAGGTGTACAATAAAAACCTTCAACCTACCCCAGAGAAACAATCCTCTAATACATGGAAAATAAAGTCTGTAACACATTTAACCTTGTGTCTGGTTCATGGCTGGTCCTCAAAACACACGAGGTACTGTCATGATTATTTCTACAAATGAGGGGCACATGCCTGGTTACGGTAAACAGCCACCGTGAGAACAGAGCCGTGGTCACCTCCGACGTGTGTTTCCAATAATGACTGGGGCTCTGCACACAAGCAAGCTTAATGATCTGACGTATGCGAATCCTCAGCTTCATGCACCTCTTGATCCTTAAGCCCTAATCTCTGCATCTATAAATCCCTTCTGAAAAAAAAGACTAAGAAGTCAGAGGAACGTTCATAACAAAAAGTAAGGAGGGAAAAAAAAGAAAAAGAAGAGAAAGAATTTCCGGAAGCCGGCCTCCAACTGCCTCCAGCAGGACCGTGCTTCTGAACCCGGGACAGACAGGCTTTCCCATTTTGACTCTGCCTCCTCGTCTTGTTTACCGATCTCCCGAGTATACGTTTCTCTCATTTAGTATGTTTCCTTGGACAGCAACCTATGTCCCTCTCAATAAATTTTGCTTTACCCAGGAGCTGACGGGCACAGAAACCTAGATTCAATTTGTGCCGATTTATGAGACACGGGCACAACAATCGTGGACTGTTGCCTGGGCCTCGCTTTATAAATTAACCCCTTATTTAAATATTCTGCAGACTTAGCACAGGCCGGTGCTGGATGGGGACTCTGTCCCTGATCAGCTTTGCCGGGGGCTGGCCTCCTGGCATTTGTTTACAGGAATGCACGGACCCTTCAGCGCAGACAATGCGGATGTGCAAGATTTATGACGAGCTGGGAGGGCTCACAGGCTGTCGTTATGCAGGAGACAGCAAGAGCCATCTGAGTGGGCTTCGCCATGCGGAGTCCCAAGCCTCCGGACGCTGCACTCGGGGCGCCCGTGTGAGCAGTTCTGAATCGACGGATGGCTTCGTTCATTCTCTTGACTGAAATACTGTGGCGAGCGTTGGTCTTGCCCGCACTCATTTGCAGAGGTCGTGGGTACTTGTGCGGGTGGCCACGGGCACCTGGGTGCCCCGGTGGGCCATGGTGGCTGCTCACAACTAAGAATAAAACTCAGTTTGTCCTCCGAGAATGCCACGGCCTTATCGCTGCACAGCAAATTAAAGCCTCGTTGTGACATTTGCATTCACGTATGTACCTGTATAGAATATACTTTTCACCAGACGCTTTAAATATGAATCTCGGGGGCTGAGGAAGCCCACGTGAAGGAATGCTGGAAGTCTCAGGGAAGATGTAGCCTCTGTATGAGGCAAGTGGGCCCAGAGAGAAGACATGACCTCCAGAGAGAAGGGGCTGCTGGTACTCAGTGAGCTAGGATCTCCAGCTTCTGGGTCCCGGATGATGCATGCCCCGTGGACAGCAAGATAGCCTGTGGTAACTGCAAAGCCTGGGTGAAGCTCCCTTTTCTCTCACAAATCCATGCCCCATATCTTTCCTGTTCTTCTCCTCCAACCAGGACGGTGGTTTCAACAGCATCGTTAGAGTCCTTGCAAAGAACAGTTTCCAGACCTATTTAAACATGTTTGCAGTGATTGCGGGGGTCTGTTTGATAAATAATTGAATAGATTTTTTTTTTTTGAACCGTTGGCTGCAGGGGGCGAGGAGGCAGTCGGCTGAGGAGGAAAAGGGGGAATGCTTTGAGAGCGACAGGGACAGTCATTTACAGTGGCAAGGAGGTAAGGGACTCCGTGAATATCCCAGGGGGCCTGAGTGGCTCAGATGTTCCCTCCAATCCCAGCTGATGCTGTCCTGCTTGGCCAAATCGACCCGAACAGCCCAGAAGGCTATGCGGCCGCACCTGTCAGCCCCAATCCGCGCTGCAGAAATTTTGTTAGGAAAATAGATGTACCAAGATTCAATTTTTCGATTGTCTGAAGGCTTAATTTAGTGACCTTGGGAGATGTCTCTTGGAGGTGAGGGAAGAAGCTGGGAGTGTGCTGGGGAGGGCGTGTGGGAAGGACAGGGCTTCTCTGGTAATGGATAATTTATTTACGCTTAATTTTCAGGCCTTTGGGGGGAAGCCATGGAAATAGTTATATAGTTATTCTCATTTTCTCTCCAAAGCAGAATGGGGAGCTATATGAGAAAGAGAGAGGGGAGAAAGGGGGATAGAGAGAGGAAAAGGAATAGAGTGAGAGAGGAGATGGGGCGTGAGGAGAGATAGATGGAGAGAGAAAGAAGATGGGTAGATGGATAATAGATAGATAGATAGATAGATAGATAGATAGAGATAGATAGATGGATAAATAGATAGACGATGGACAGATGGACAGACGGACAGACAGACAGACAGACAGGTAGATAGATAGATGGAGAGACAGATACATAATACATACATACATAGATGAATAGATACATAGATAGATAGACAGATAGATAGATAACCAACCATACATTACTACTACTCAGCTAAGAGCAAAGAGGTTTTTTAGAACATATTTTGTATTTTAGTTTTTATTGGTGTGTGTGTGTGTGTGTGTGGGACACACTGGGCAAGTGTCTGTGGGGACCTGGGAAGGACACTGGATCACCTGGAGCTGGGGTTTTAGGCAGCTGTGTGCTGCCCAATACGGATGCTAAGTCCTGAAACTGGGTCCTCTGAAAGAACAGTGGCAATCGCTCTTCACCGCTGAGTCATCTCCCCAAGCCAAAGCCAAAGACTTTAAGAGAACACATGTCCAATATATGTATGCATGCAAATGAGGAACAGAGTGTACCAACCCTGTCTATCTGACAGCCACATACAAATGTTCCTGGGATGCTGGCAGTTTCCCCCCCACCTCCACTGTGCCCCTTCCTCCACTGTGCCCTCTTCCTCCCGTTTTACCACTGTTGCTGTTACTGGTGTCTTTCACAGTGAGCCCCCATTCTATGGCTCTGTCATCCCTGCAGACTGAATGTGCTGGCGGTGTTCTGCTGTGCTATGGACAGTTTTGTTCATTGGCATGGCCGCCAGGAGGAAGGGACTCGTTGGGAAGGGAACCTTTCAGATTGGGAGTCTCCAGTCCTCAACTGTCTGCAGAATCCTGAGGTACCTGCTGACGCTCTCCCTCTCCCTCAGCTGGGTGGGAGGACGACATGTGGACCTGTTGGGGATGGATCGGGGACTGCTTCTAGATCCTTCAGAGAAACCTGTAATGGGGGGGGGTAGAGCTTAAATTTCTGTGTCCAGTTGGGACCAAGCCACGGGTTGTACAGTTGCTTGGTCCCATATTTCTGGGTGTCATCAGTGAGGTTCTCTATAGAGGAGCCTCACATTTGACAGATCAGATTCCCAGGTGAGAGTGAGTGTCTCGCGGAAGGCTCAAACAGAACAAAAAGCCATCGTCGACGCTGGATGGGGACTTTCTAGCGTGGCTGCTTTGGGGGTCACCTACACTCCTGCTTGTAACACGCTCTCACTCCATAAGTCCAACAAGCGTATGGATTCCCTAGGGTCAATGTGGCTAGCATATTGCTTGGTTTGTCCTTGGGACTCTCACGAAGGAGGAGGAGCCATGCTTCCCAGCTTCCAGCAACGGGGCAGAGTGACCTGGGAAGGGTGTGAAGCCATAGCTCTGTCTCTCCAAGCTCCTTCATCTCTAGGGTCTCCGTCTGTGCAGCGAGAGGGGCTACGCCATCATTTTAAGATTAACACAGAGATCCCTGTGCAGTTCAAAGGCCAGAGGCTAGAGCGAAAGGTAAGTCTTTGAATCTAGCTGCGTCCCGGCCCGCTTAATTGCAGATTGAAATAATACTGTCCACTCTACAGAATTAATAAGGAGGACGGCAACCACCATGAATATAAGTTCTCCAAACCTTGTTGCACATAACGTGGGTGGTATTTATTGGAGGGTGCAGAAAGGGGCCTGGAGCATAATGACATGCTAAGTTATGTTTCTTAGTGGTATACATGTGCTAGCCCTGTGGCACACAGTAGGACCTTTGTGAATAGGATTTACCATAATAAATTCAACCAGTGTGAACTCATACTCCGGGGGCACTTTCAAGTGCCCGGAGCAGTGCTGGTCACATATTGGAGGTTCCCATAGATTGCAAGAAGCAGTAATACTGACAGAGATAATGTCAGATCTTTCTGCCCAGGCCTTCCTTGTCCCCGAGTCCAGCTTCCTCCACATGCAGAATCACTTCCAGTTTTGTTTCCCATAGTTTCAGTCCCCTCCCCCACTCCCCCATCCTCACGTCCATCTAAGGCCCTTGTCTCTGGAGGCTGATCTTTAGTGTCATCCTCTTTGCGCCATGTGGCAGGCAACAGGAGCCAGGCCTTGGGAGTTCCCGGGCCCCATGGGGTGCTCAGATTGGATTAGCTGGCATCCCTCTCTGCGCCTGTCACTTGCTGCCTCTTCTGTTGTTGGCAGGGGTGTCATTAAGGCCTCATGGCCTGAGGAGTTAATAGAGACACTCAGGGCTCTCAGTCACCAGTGCCTGCAGCAATCTGCACCTATGGAGACCTGGCAGCTCATTCCCCTTCATGACCTGACACCTTCGCTGTGACTCTGTCCCCACCTGTCAGGGATCCACCCCTCAGTCCCACAGATCCATCCCCGAAGAAGCCCACTCCTGACAAGGAGGCAGGGGTGGGCCTGCCCCTGACCCACACAGTAGCACCCTTGCCTGCTACAGGGATATGATTTCTGTTTCTCTCTCATCCCACAATGGGAGGTGCTTCCAGTCCTGGGGTCTCCCTGTCCTTAAATTAGCCAGAGGTATATTAGGGGGACAGTGAAGAGCAGAGGTGAGACTTAGAGACCTGGAGATTACACTGCTGCCCTTAACCCATGCTGACCCCGCCTACCGCTTTCCAAGGTGAGTTTCGGGGACCCTAGCTCTCCTGACTGTCATCATAACTTGCCTCCAAAGCCTCCTCTGATGCCATTTCTGAGGAGCTCTGAGTGGATGAAGGGGGGGTAGGGGTGGGAGTTAAGGTTGCCGTTGGATACAGTTAAAGACCTGGTCTCAGAAACCAGAAGAAACTAGGAAATGAAATGAAATACCCAGTTGAGAAGCAGGGCTGGGCGGTGTGTGTGTGTGTGTGTGTGTGTGTGTGTGTGTGTGTGTGTGTCGGGAATGGGTTAGTGTGTAAAGCACTTCTCAGAGGAACTGAGAGGGTCTGAGTTTGCATCCTCAACATCTGCATGACAGCTGGGTGTGGAGGTGCACTCCAGGGTACCTTCAGTGCCAGTGGGGCAGACAGGTGGTGGATTCCTGGCTAGCTGAAGGGACAAGATCCAGGGTTATGAGAGACCTTATCTCAGAAACAAAGGTCAAGAGTGACAGAGGGAGACACTCAGTAATGATGCTGATCTCTAGCTCACACACACACACACACACACACACACACACACACACACACAGTCACGCTGAAGATGTCTTATGGGAATCTAGACTGAAGGGCTGGGGTCATGGATTAGCGTGTAAAACACGTGTTGAGGAACTGTGAGACAATGCATGCTTCCTTCTCCTAGGGGATTCGTACCAGTCTGGGCTCAGCTAACTTGAACTGCACACATTTATCTTGGTTCCTCAATACTCGGGCCACAGCTCCATCGTCAAGCATGACCCGCTACACCGCGGCTGAGGCTGCCAGTGAACTGTTGTTGGAGTGGATGGACCGTGTTTGACGTGTTCTGAGTCATTCCGTAGACAGGTGAAAGAGACCCTTCTCTGTCCACAGAGTCCTGGGATGGTGAGTTTGCAGCCATGACTGCTGTTACATTTTTTTTTCCTTCCTAAGGCACAGTCTGCCTTGTTTCGGGATGGCGGGATGTGGCAGGATTCTGTATTACTTCACACAAGGGGGATACGGTAGGGAGAGTAGGCGAGCCCCTCCCCCAGGCCCTGCTGCGGGCTCCCCAGCCCCACCTCAGTGCCTGGCAGTTCCAGCTGTGGAATGCAAACATCTGTGGGCATCATAAAGGCGTTCTATACGCTTCCAGCCAAGTCCTGACCTTGTGACCGTTTCTGCCATTAGATTTGAATGACCTCAGCAGCTGGGCTGAAAGGCCTGAGTATTAATTCACACGGAACCACAAGCTCAATTTAAGATTTAATTTGAGATAACGAAGAGCTACTGAAAGTGTATTCAAACTTCTAAGCGTGGCGTGGCCGGTCCCTCCCTGTTTTTCAAGTAGAATATGAATCCGGGATTTGCTTTAGCGGGGCTTGTTTACAAATTTACAAATGGCGGGGCTTCTTCCTCTTTTCCTGGGTTCTTTGTGCTGTGGCTGTTGTTTATTGGCAGCCCTAGAAGGAGGTTCCCTTAGCATCCTTTTCTCCTTTCTCCTTTACAAATGGCTGCCCTTTCCTTTAAGGATTACCTTCGAATCCCATTACATTCCTGAAGAGAAAGCAGGCTTCCCGAGGAATCTGCCCCACAACCTTCCCTCTGAGTCCAATCTAAACAGGAGGAAGTGTCTGGGTTCAGCAGAGACAGTGTTTTCTTGAAAGCTGCCTGCCATGTAGCTCTCAGAAAGAGAGAGAGAGAGAGAGAGAGAGAGAGAGAGAGAGAGAGAGAGAGAGAGAGAGAGAGAGAGAAGGAAAAAAAAAGGATGTGTGAAGATTCCACGCCTTGTGCGGGCCATTTGGTGCCTCTTGGTTCTGGTGAATGTCTAAATTCTGCAAGATTTTAGTTCTAACATATTTAAAATTTCTGGCCGGAGATGGGGATTTTACTTGGTTTCATCAGAATCTTTCCATGCTTGACAGTTGGCTCTAATATAGAGACCTCTAGCTCGAGCTGGGAATGGTTTGTTGCTTCGCGCTGAAAAGCCAGAATCTAGGATGCTGACGGCTCTGGCACTATGATGGGCCGGGCTTATTTTGCAGTTGTTTTTTTTTTTTTCAAGGAGTCAGTCAAGCTTCGGAATCAGCAGAGGGCAAGGCCAAGCATGGGACCCCAAGTTCAACTACGCATTACCCACTTGAAAAGCAAGCAGGTACCTGTGACCTCAGCCCGGGAGGGTCACCGGGTCTTTCTGGTTGATGGAGCTTCGGGTTCTGGCTGAGCTCCTGCTCCCTGGAAACGAAGTGAACCTGAGATAGAACAGGACACCTGGCGTCCTCACCTGGCCTTTACATGCATGCACCTCGCACACATACGTGTCCACATACCATACACCTTCCGACCTGGGCTTCAGGAGTTGGATCGACTAAGGGATGCAGGCTAACTCCCAGCAACCTTAACCCATAGAAGAGGGGTCTATATCCTAGAGGTTGACGGTGTGGAAGAGCTGGGGCGGGGCCCGAGCTGAAGCAAGGGTAGGGGTGTGCTCATGCCGGACTGATAATGTAGCTAGGCCTACCTTTCTAGGAAGGCCTTGCAGTGCAGTTTCAGCTGCCACTCTCCCAGGGGAAGTGTCTGTTCAGTGGCCTGTTATGTTCAAGGTCATGTCCTTCTAGGGCCAGTCTACCCAACCTTCAAAGCAGAGATCTAAAAAGTCTGACTGTACTGACCCAGTGGAGATCAGCTCTGACGGGCCCTTGGAGCTGAAGAGCTTCCCATGGGGTGAGCTGAGACTCTCAGGCCTGCTATCCCAGCTCAGCTTGCCCCTCCCCCTCCCCCATCCACTCCATAGTCACCGCCTTCCTTCCTGAATGTACTGACTTGCCCTAAGGGATGCTGTACGTGGAGAAGTCTACAGACTTAGACTCCCCCAGCTAACTGCCCAGTGAGGTTTCTCAATTGCAGAGATGACTGTGGTTCTAAGAAGGCTTAGCCTCATCAGAAAACCTTTGACTGGGGCCCAGGCCATCTGTCTGCCTTTCCAAAACCCTTGCTATCTATGATAGAGACGGAAGTAGCATGCTGGGGGGAGGGGGGGATAGAAAGACATGGTAAGTCAGGAGGAGGTCTTGGGAGATGTAGGAAGAAGCCAGGAGCAGCTTGTCTGTATAGGGCCATTTTGCCCGTACACCCGAGGCGTAGCTCTAACCCCCAGGAGTGAAGGGTTTAACAGGGGCCACACTCGAGCTACTTGTTGACATAATTAGTGCTGGCTCCAACCAAGAGATTCGAAAGCCAACTTGGCAGAGACTTCTGAGTTTTGATTGGCAAATTTGAAGCAAAGTTCAGCCAAGTTCTATATCTATTCCGTAGATGTGCCTTACGCACATCGAGAGACGACGCCAGCCCTTCCGATGGATTTCCAGCTTTATGGTTGCTGCAGCTGAAGATATTAGCTCTTTACGTGGACAAATGCTTCTGGCAGGCCAGCCTGCACTAGCAACGGGAGAAATGCCTGCAGGTTCCTCTGAAAATTAATATAATATGCTGCATTAATCAGGATTCTATCAAGTCTACACATTTGGCCTGGGCTTAAGAGGCAATACTTTGAAATTGCAGTTGGCTAAAGCTTCCTTATTCTTGGAGAATAGGAGTCAGAGTTTGGAAAGGAGGAAAAAAAAAATAGAACAGAGCTCGAATTTAAGAACCAGAAAGAGGAAGAAGGTTTAAGCAACGTTAATGCCTGAGTTCCGCCATCCACCAGGGGCTGCTGAGCGTTATGGAAGACTTGACCTCCACATTGGCACGAACTTACTTCAGATGGTAGGATCAACTTCAGACGCAGCTGGACAGACCACCCGCCCTCTCCCAAGCCAGCTTGGGGCTGCTTTGGGCAATGTCTCAGGTCTCGGGTAACTGACTTGTTTGTTTCTGGCTAGTGATAATTTACTTCCGCTCTTGCAGCCGAATCTTGGGATTTCTTACCATTGGATACATGTCAGCAGGTGACTGAGAGCATTTTAAAGGCCAGAGGAAGGCACGGTTTAGCAACTGGCACCGGAGGTTAAAGATGGGGCTGGGGTGGGGGTGGGGGGATGGCCAAGATGGCGGTTGCGGCGGAAGTGCGAGGGCTGGGGTTCAGAACTCAACACCCTAGGTGTTGCCTGTAATCCCAGCACTTCGGAGACAGTTGGGTTTTCCAAGACCAGTGGGCTTTCTAACGCTCCACTGCCAGCAAGAAACCGTGCCTCAATAAAGAAAGTGGAGAGAGATCGAGGTCAGCTCTCCGGGCCTCCACACACAAGGAAGTGCACACATTTGTTCCCGGGCATGAAGTGTGCCCTTTCTTATTTGAGCGTGCACGCAGTCATATCAGCCACACCAACACATGCAAATAAATACATAAATATCAAATATGCAAATAAAAACTAAATGAAGGTTATCTTCTCCACAAAAATAAATAAATAAATAAATAAATAAATAAAAAAGACTCTGAGCCACCAAGTGAGAGCTCTCCTGGCTCCTTTGTAGAAATGCTGCAAATGACACATGACAGAGTAGAGCCCGACACATCGGCATTCGGTCATGCTTTCTAATGTGACTCAGCTACATCTGCGTTCGTTATTATAATTCCGGGCCTAAGAGATGGATATTTTTAAAGACAAAGAGCCAGGCTTTTGGTGGAAACGCCCCTGTCCTTCCAGTATTAAAAAAAAAAAAAAAGAAAAAAGAAAAGAAAAAAGAAAAAAGAAAAAGTGGCTCCTTCTTGTCTGGTCGACTTCAGTAATTGGCAGGATTTCGAGTAAGCTCTTTTAAAAGCCCTCCGTTTCTATTTTCACATTAAACACACTTGCAATATCTATTAAAAGCACAAACACTGAGGAACACACCACGACTACCAATGAGCCTGCATCTGGAGGCTCTGCTCCGACAGGAGGAGTGGGGGGATCGCTTGTGTGGTTTTATGTCTGTCTCTGTGTGGGGAGGGGAGGTGCAGTAGGGGTGGGTGGGTGTCGATGCTACAAAAGGAAGGGGCGTACCTCTCACCTCCTGCCTGCCTCTGACCGGTGTTCCAAATTTTCGTGCATGGACTAACTCTGTATCGGAGGGGTGGGTCAACAGAAGGAGGTCAAGTTCAGGATTCGGTGCCGGCTGACACCGGACTGGGCCTTCATCTGGAGAAGGAGTCTTAATGTTGAAACACAAAGAGGAAACAGAGCAGATGCGAGGGTGTTTCTATTCTGCCGTGTTTTCCAGGACTCCTTCGCTTCATGGCCCTTTGATGATTGACTGGTATCCAGGGGAGGATGCGTAAGGTCGCATGGGGGGGGTACAGGGGGGGGACTTGGGAACATCTGGGAGAGGGCAAGGCCAGCGAGTTCAAGAGAGAGCCTCTAGGCCCCGAAGAGATCTTACAAGCCATTTTCAAGGTCACATGTGGGAACACAGCCAGATGTGTGAGCATGGACTTGCAGGAAGCCAGACAAGGGTCACTGGGACCCTGGTGGGGGGGGGGCTGCTGGCAGCTGCCCTTGGCTCAGACACGGACACCCGGACACCCGGGCTTCTGAAGCTCTTTCACCTCTTTCCAAATGCCTTTGGAAGGGCAGGGAGGGAAGGGAGGCTTGAAACTCAGGGTGGGGGGGGAGGGGAGAAAAAGGAGCTATAATTCTGCTGAAATCTTCCAGGAACTTCCCCTGTCCCGGCAAATGTGTGTTTCAGATGAAAGTGTGCATCCTGGGTTAAGGAAGATATAGTTCATGACCTGAGATTTCGAACTGTATCTGTCAGTCAGGGTCCAGGCAGAAAGCAGTGGGGCATATGTGCTAGGTCCCACATCCATATAGGATAGGGTGCCGTTTGCAGGGCTTGATCGTAGGGTTTCAGGAATGTGGGTGCTTTCCAGCGGGTATCCTGAGCTTCTAAGAGCAGACACAGCTGAGGGGTGGGAATCTTCTAGAAAGGGAGGCCGTCAATCCCACCTGGAGGGAAGGAGCTTGGAGACTGGAGAAGCTGACCTGGCTTGGCGCTGAAGCCCTGGTGGTGGCAATTCTTGCTTATCCAACCTGAGAACGAGGGTAAGAGGTCAGGCAGGCTTCCAGGCAGGGTCACTGGAAGTGCCCGCGGAGAGAGGCCTCTACTGTGTAGACTGCACACCAGGGAGAACTGGGGGCTTTGCCAGGATAAAGTAGAGCATATTTATCTTAATGATACCTGTTAGCAAAGCGCACTGGTGCTGGTGTGTGTGTGTGTGTGTGTGTGTGTGTGTGTGTGTGTGTATGTGTGTGTGTAGGCCCTCTGGTTTTTGTCCTCACCTTCTACCTCGTTAAAGCTCACCTCTTTGTTGACTTTTGTGGTATACCACAGGCTTGCTGTACTAAGGACTCGTTCTATCTGGCTCCCAAGCCCCTGCAGGAGAGCTGGGATTGTGGGTGCTCCTCATATGCATCCAGCTTTTATACAGGTTCCAGGGATTCGAACTCAGGCCCCCGGTCTTGTGCAACAGGTGTGGTGTTTTGTTTTGTTTTGTTTTGTTTTGTTTCTCAGTGAATTGTTTCTGAACACCAAGCTGATGGTGTGACCCCTTTTCTAATGCAGATAGATGTGTAGAGACTTAACACTTTCAATTTTTTCTGTTTTGGTTTTTTTCTTTTGTTGTTTGTTTTTAACGGAGAGACTATTTTGGTAGTTTTTAAAGTAGGACATAGGGGGTATAAAGATTTAAAGGGCGAGTTCGAGCACACGCCACACACACACACAGACATACACACAAACACACACACACACACACACACACACACACACACACACATAAAGCCAGAGAGAGACAGAGAGACGAGAGAGAAACAGAGACACAGACAGAGAGTTCATTTGGATTAGCATGGAAAATGATTTTTTTTCCAAGATTTTTAGGAAAGGAAAAAACAGTTCGTTTTGCAAATAAGAAGGAGGAGGGAAGAGGAAAGGAAATGATATTCCAGACAGGCACACACAGAAAGCACACCAGTGGAAGAACATTTTGCCAAAATTCTCCAGGAGAAGGAACTTGAAAGGTTTCTTGGCACCGAACCCAGGGGCCAGCAGAGTGAGGGTCCAGCCAGGCTCTGTGGCAGCCCGTGATGACAATGTCAGCAGGCACCAAGGACACAGTGGCAGTCTCCTGTGCTGCCACAGTCTTGTCATTAAATTCAGACATTCAAACCCAAAGGGAAAAGGCAAACTCAGGACAGAAATGGCAGGCACTCTCAACCGAGGATCATCTGCAGACACGAGGAGGGGCTGCCGGCCTCGGGGAGGTTCGAATCCTCCACAGTTTCTAATATAGATTAATGGCGCGCTCAGGCGAGCGGCTACCGGCTTGCTAAATGTGCTGACTGCTGGAAATTAGCAAAGGTGGCTGCTAAAAGAAAGAAAGGAAGGAAGGAAGGAAGGAAGGAAGGAAGGAAGGAAGGAAAGAAAGAAAGAAAGAAAAGGAAAAGAGAAAAGGAGCTGAATCTGAATGCACTTCTCTCTCATCCCGGCCTGACATATGACAAACAAAATCAGCTGTGACAAAGAGAAAGCAACAAGTCCTCGGGGGTGGGGAACATGAGCGATCTCCATGGTGGCCTTTGCTGCTGTGGGCCAAAGCTTGGACCTGGCCCTGGAGCCCCGTGGTAGACCTCAGGGCTTGCAACCACGATGCAGGTGCCCTAGGTTCTGTGGCCGCCAAAACAAGCCAGACCAACAGCCGTTGACCTGAGGTTGTATTGATCATGGCTTATGGCATGGGGGCAGGGACGGTAAGTTTGCTTGCTGTGAAGGCGTAAGGACCTGAGTTTGTATTCCCAGAACACACATACACAAAAAGCAGTCGTGTGTCTGCAAACCCGTGTGCTGGGGGTAGTGGGCGGAGGCAGGAGGATGGCTGGGGAGAGGTCACTAGCCAGATTAATTGAGAAATCCTGTCTCAAGGGAGTGAAACTGAGAGTGGTGGAGGAGCATCTAGGGCACCTCCCTGTGGCTCCTGCACTTACATTATGGTACACACACACACACACACACACACACACACATATATATACATAGATACATACACACATATACACACATAAATACATACATACACATAAACGATCACACACATATACACACATACATACACACATATACACATATAAATACATACATACATACACACATACATGCTCACACACATATACACACATACACACACACTCACACACACATATACACAGATACACATACACACATACACATGCACACATATACACACATACACACACAAACACAAGCACACATACACACATAAACACATACATACACACACAAACACACATACACACACATACATACACACATACACATACACACGCTCACACACACATATACACAGATACATACACACATACATACACAGATACATACACACACATACACATGTACACATATATACACATACACATACACACACAAAAACACACACATACACACAAGCACACATACACACACAAGCACACATACACACACAAACACATACGCACATACACACAAGCACATATACACACAAGCACACATACACACACATACACACATACACACACACACAATACTGTTCTAATGTCATTTCTGTTGCTATTATAAAAATAACCTGACAGATACCAAATTAAGGAGGGTGGAAGGGGGAGAGAGGAAGGAATGGGAAAAGAGGAGGGAGGAGAAACTGCGGTTGGGATATAAAGTAAATAATTGATTAATAAAAAAGGTGGAATATCAAAACAACTTCAGAAAGCGACTTAAGGAAAATAGAGTTTGTTTCAGCTCACGGTTCTAGTTATAGTCAGGAAGGACAAGGCTGAAGAGAGTTAAAACAGCTTACGCCATCCCATCCACAGTCAAGAGCATAGAGACATGAGCGCATGCGTGCTTAGTGGTCTAGCTCTCTCCACCTATATGGTCTGGGGTCTGGGAGTCCAACCTATGCAATGGTGTTACTGACTTTCCTACTGGGTCTTCCTGTACCAGTTAAAACAATCAAAGCTGGGCAGTGGTGGCGCATGCCTTAAATCGAGGCCAGCCTGGTCTACAGAGTGAGTTCCAGGACAGCCAGGGCTACACAGAGAAACCCTATCTCTCCAAATCCAACCCCCCCCCAAATCAATCAATCAATCAATCAATCAATCAATCAATCAATCAATCAAGACCATGCCACACAGTCATGCCCAGGAGTCAATCTGACCTAGACAATCGCTCTTTGAGACTTTCTTCACAAGGTGATTGTAGGTTGTATGAAGTTGACAATGGAATTACTCTCCCCCCACCTCTCTCTCTCTCTCTCTCTCTCTCTCTCTCTCTCTCTCTCTCTCTCTCTCTCACACACACACACACACACACACACACACACACTATACATTTTGCTACCCACACATGTATATGCTTCAAAGCCATGGCCCAGCAAAACTCTACTGGCATAATTACATCTCTTTCTACTCACTCCAGAAATTAGAGCACCCTATCCCAGATGTCGGGGAGCCCCTGCTGAAGCCCTGAGCGCGGCTCTGGTCGCCACCTTACCCAGACGTTATTATTAATCTAACACTTGAAAGGTATTAAGGACAGAGCGGCAGTTGGTTGGCACTCCGGCTTAAACGTCTCCGTGTTCTTCAAAGGACTGTATGCCTCTGCTTTAGGGAGGCTGGAAGGAGGGCTGTGGAGGCGCGGAGAATTTAAAGAAAGGAAATTACATGAGAAAGGATTTAGGCCCTGGAGTCTGAGTGGAAGGCTGATGCCATGGCAGGGAACCTGTGGAATTTGGAGGCAGTGTTAAAGGAAAATCTACCTGCTACCTCAGTGCTTACAAGATGTAGAGTCTGGGGACTGCTGGGTTCAAGGTCATCCAGGCTATACAGAGTTTAAGGACAGCTTGTGGGTGTTAACCGGAGCGTGTGAGAACAGAAACATAAACAAAAGCAAGGTATACTTAAAGCCGCCAAGTTGTTCCCCCACCCCCTTAAAAGCTATCAAGTAATTATGAAAAAAATAATAATCTGCATGCAAATTGAAAATAACAACTCACAATGAAGTAGGTATTTTGCCCATAGCTAGCTGGGAATCGGGATTTAGCGCGGAGTTATCCTGGGGAGGGTTCCGTAATGATGTTTAACCACCAAGATTCACAATATTTTTATATTTTATTTTCATTTTCTCTACTTTTCAGACACATCTGAACGTGAGTCAGAAATCTTTTTTTAAAACTACATCTGCGTAGGGGCTGGGGAGACGGCTCGGTTGGTGAAGTGCCTGCTAGACAAATATGGGGTGCTGAGCTTGGACCCCGGTATCTGCAGAAAGAGTGGAGTCTGGGAACGCATGCCTCTGAGCCTGTGAACAAGGAGGTAGAAACAGGGGCACGTCTGGGGCTTTCACCTTATGTTCCCCGTTCTCCCAATGTCATCGAGCCTCTTTTGAACATCAATAGTGACCAGGCTAGACATCAATGGCTCTTTGTATATGGTATACCGGTACCTACTCTATGCTGGACATCCTGACGACTGGGAGGACTGGAGTTCTAAAGACCATGGGCTCCGGTCTCATGCACAAAAATCAGCCACATGACAGGGCAGGAGACGACAAGAACAAACTGTCAGTTTGATGGCTACTCTTTTTATTGAGAGACTAGTATGTGCTTTGTACTGTTTATCAGACCCCCCCCCCGCCCCGTCCATTCCTCCAAATTACCCTAACAGATAATCAAGTGAAAGAGAAGGAAAGCTTAGCACCTGATCAATGGCAATGGATTGAAAGTTTGTCACCCTAACCCCCAGGGTCGATGGTACTTGGACATGGGGGTCTCAGGGAGGAGCACACGAGGGTGGAATGGATCCTTCTCCCTTCGCGATCATCATATGCTGCTCTTGTCAGCTCTGCGATAGCCTCTTGGGGGGCACCAGAGCCTCTCTGAGCTTCGAGAGCTTCCTCCTGGCTGCCCGAGGATGCCAGTCTTCTGTCTGCCTTGGGAACAAGATGTCGAACTCTCTGCTTCTCCTGCACCGTGTCTTTCTGGGAGCGGCCATATTCCTGCCATGACGATGATGGACTGGATCTCTGAACCTCCGAGCCGGCCCCCAATTAAATGTCCTTCTAAGAGCTGCCTTGGTCATGGTGTCTGTTCACAGCAGTAAAACCCTAACCGGTTTTTATGGTTTTATTCATCTAAATCTAAACATCGATGCGTGGCCCGGCGGCTACTCTGTTAGAGAAAAGCTCCTGGCTAGGTAACCGGAGGCCTCTTTCGGGGACTCAGCCCATGTCTGTTAGAGATTGCCACCCTTCTGTCCACGGGACGCTCCTTGGCACCAGCCGTAAAGGGGAGACTGACTTGCTTTATTTCATGGCACCTCACTTTTTGACACATTTGAAGCAGGATTTAGCCCCCACCCCCGCCATTAATTAAGGGCAGTGTAGAAACAAAAACATTTCAAAGGAACGCGGGCCCTGGATGTGAAAGCTGTCATCTTTTTACATGGCCCCATGATTCAACGATTAATGGACCTTAAAACAATCATAAAACATCAAGGCCTCTGCTCGGGCTCAGAACGGGGGGTAGTTTTACCTCGGCTCCAATCTTCTCGTTTGAAATTCATTGTGTGTCACGGGGCTCTGTAAACACTTTTAAGGATTCTGACATTGTGGTATGAGATGCTGTTAATCTGTTCCCTCCCTGACCTTCATTGGCTGGTGGTATGGCGCGGCTTCCTGGAAAATTCATGAAAACATCAAGGATGCACTCTGTGACATAGACTAGGGCACAATAAACCTAAATAATGGCTATCGTGTGCAGATTCTGACTCAGTGAACTGACTCGGGGAAGAGTCACTGAGAAACAGGGCTGTATCTGTACCGGGATCCTGGTGGCAGACACTTGCACATTGTATTTTATATGCACAAACTTTAGAACAACAGTGGGGGGGGGGCGGTCAACGTGAGACACCCCCCTCCCCCCATTTCACAGATGGGCACACTGAGGCCTGGACACATGGCTAATAAGGGGACAGAGATAGAATTCAAATCCAGGCCCTCTCATCCCTCTCAAACAGCACTTTTTTTTTTTGTCCTCATGTGTGACTACTACATGCTAAAAGTTTGCTGATGGTTGAAGATACACTTTATTTTTCTTTCCTTTTTTGAATTTTTTTTTTACATGCCTGAGTGTTTAGCTTGCATGTATATATGAACAGCATTGGTGATGGTCACCCTCCCAAACTGGTATTACAGATGGTTGTGAGCCACCATGTGGATAGGAGAACCCAGGTCCTCTGCAAGAGCGGGAAGTCCTCTTAACCGCTAAGCCATCTCTCCACCCCTTATATACACCACATTGTCCAAAAGTGGCCACGGTGGCTTCCCAATGCCACCTTCTTTTTGGGAGCCATCCCACTGCCCTGTGAGACGGTGGAGCGTATGGACTTTCTCTCCCCATACACCTCAGTAGGTTTATGGGTCTGCCTGGACAGACTGAAGAGAGAAGGTGCTTCCATGACGTCCATGGCAGGATCATGAAAGGCGATGTACAGTCTACTTGGCTCCTTCTTGGGGTGCGTACCCTGGAAGCCCCGTTGCTGTATTTGGGGGACGGCCGGGCTGCCTGGAAGTGCTGTGACGTGCCACCGCCGACAGCCAGCGTCAGCTCCGACTCTCCTGAGTGGGAGACCTTTAGATGACCTCCTGGGTTTTGTTTTTGTTTTCTGTCTTCAAGCTCCTTCGTCTGATGCTTGTGGGGATGGAGAAACTGTCCCCACCGAGGCCTGCTGAGGCCTGCCTCCACAGAAGAGGACAGCGTGGGGTGCTCTGTGGTAGATACAGCGGTAGTGACGAGAACATAGTTGAGCTTCACTGAAACTCTACAAGAGGTAATTGCTTCCATTCCCCCATCAGCTATGGCTTCCCCCAAAAGATACCCTGGGAGTTAAAAAAAAAAAAAGATAAAGGTCTTGGCTATGGGGAAAACACTGAGGTTTGAAAAAGCTTATTATAACAGGGATTTAAATGAGATATTTGAAGGAGAAGAAAACAGAGTGACCAGTAAATAGCCCACCTGGTTTAGATATATGTGGCTGTACATTTACTGAACTGACTGCTTAAATCTATCCATGGGCCAGAGTGGCACTGGATGAATTCACTAAATTTGGCTCTGAAAGGTGTTTTTTTTTTGTTTGCTTGGTTTTTTGTTTGTTTGCTTGTTTGTTTGTTTGTTTGTTTTGGCTTAAGTTGGCATTGGGTGCTACTCCAGTGTTCGGAGGATGAGCAAACATTCTTGGTGTGCTAGGAATGGGACCCTGAGAGGCAGAGCATCTTAGTCTTACTGCATACACAGCTTTCAGCCATGTCCCTGGTAACCTGGGGAAAGAGCTTGAAAAATAAAACAACAAAAAAACAACAACAAAAAAACTAGATAATCTTATGGCGGTGCTGCCAAAGGTCGGCAGAAGTGCTGTGACTTCTGCCTCCCACCTACGTGTCACACAAAATGAACCCTTGCTTGTTTTATTTTGTGATTAATTTGGTTTAATTACATGTATGTGTATGGCTGGCAGGGTGTGTATGTGCACGTGAGTGCTGTGCTTATGGGGGCCAGCAGAGGGCGTCGGGATCGCCTTGAGCTTCAGTTTCAGAGGGTTGTAAGCTGCGTGACTTGGGTGCCTCAACTAAGTTCAGGTTCTCTGAAAGAGTAGTTTAATCTCTTAACTGCAGAGCCATCGCTCCAACCCCATTTTCTGGATAACCTAAAACCCAAGTGTGAAATACCCCTTTCTGTCCACGTTCAGCATGATCCATATCCGTATCTGTTTGTGCTTGAGGATCTCAGGATACTGGAAAATATTATCAGGCCGTTCTCAAACACGCATTTTTCCTTTACTGGATGAGGTCCTTTTGTCTACTTTAATTATTAAACATTAAATCGTCTCATTAATAAAATTTGCAGTTTACTAGTGTTATTCCTCATTTCCTGTATAGGACTATATGCACTCTGTATATATTTCTATTTTTAAGATGTATTACAAATATCAGGAGACAGAGACATTTCGTATAGGCT
Organism: Apodemus agrarius; assembly: GCA_964023405.1. Lineage (NCBI taxonomy): Eukaryota > Metazoa > Chordata > Mammalia > Rodentia > Muridae > Apodemus > Apodemus agrarius. The sequence continues at coordinate 14,395,116 of OZ030024.1, forward strand.
TCCCAAATATAGACGGAAGCCATTGGTATCAGCAACAATATTTAAATCTTGTGCTGTTATTTTTCCCAAATTTTGGATTAATCAGGATGTGTTTTAAATCCATAATGCCACCAGGGTTACATCCTGAGAATCACGAAATGCCTAGAGTATAAACAGGAATCTCTCTCTCTCTCTCTCTCTCTCTCTCTCTCTCTCTCTTCCTCTTTATTGATGGCTGTGAATTTTCTCTGCACACCTGTACTATCAAGGTAACTTTTGCTATAAACAGCATTTTAAAATTATCACATAAAAACTATCAAGCACTAAATTAGAAAAAAACAGAAATCCGAAAGTGATAGTGAAATTTATGAAGCAATTCTGCTACACTCAAAGGCTCATTGCTTGGCATGTAAAAAAATTTTCAGCTGCCTGCAAGACCTGGGTAAGAATTTCTCTTTCAGTGGGCAGACTTCGACCCACAACAGGCTCTAAATGCGCGGCGTTCAGGACACCCGAGCGGCAGACGAGCGCTTGTTTGCATGACTAATAGAGATAATATTAAAAGTGTTCTCTCATCATTTCAAATTTTTTCATTAAAAAAAATTTTTTTTAATTTGGCTGAGTGCCTCTTCCCCCCCCCCCACCTCCAAGAGCTGTTAATTCTGTTCACTGCCGCGCAGAAGTCAAAGTCACAGTCTAAACAGCTTGTAATGAGTTTTCAATGGCCCATCTCAATGAAATTGAGGGCAAAGACCAGCAGGCTCAGGCAGTGTCGGCCCTCGGAATTTATTAGCAAGGGCACATTGTGTTCGGGGGCAGGTGTAGCGGAGGGACTGCTTCCTTCCTTTCAAGGAGAGCCCCAGGCTTTATTAAGGAGTTGTGCCGGGCGGGCTGGAGGCGCTGGGTGGCTGGCTCGGTTGGTAAAGGGATAGCCGCACAATGATGAGGACATGGGTTCGATCCCTATCACCCACATTGAAATCTGGGCATGGGGGATTTAAGATGATGCATCCCCATTACAGGCGAGTCGGCAGAGCCACATAGGTGAACCCCAGACCTTGTCTCACCAATGAAGTGGACAGTACCTATGGAATGATAGTTGTGCAGTTGATCTGGCTCTCTCTCTCTCTCTCTCTCTCTCTCTCTCTCTCTCTCTCTCACACACACACACACACACACACACACACACACACACATACCCCGACATGCTATACGTACTTCGGATTAGAGAGATGCCACCCAGAATAGAAAGAGTTTTTAATCTCAGTGATGGGGCAATTCCGATGTGGTTCCACCATCAATCAGGGAAAATGATTTGCTCTTTGGTGAATCCAAGATCACCAATACCTGCCATCTTCTCTAGCCACGCACACATCTCAGCCTGCTGAGAGTGATAGGAACCAAAGGGAGTAATATTTCCTTTTTCATTTCTAATCTTTGTTTATGTGTGTGCGTGTGTGTGTGTGTGTGTGTGTGTGTGTGTGTGTGTGCATGTGTGTTCATATGCCCACATGAGTATACTTGCATTTGGCAGCCCTAGGTTAATGCCGGGTGTCCTCCTCTATTGATCTCCACCTCATACAAGACGCAGCGTCTCACTGAATCCAGGGCGCGCTCTGTCATGCCCTGGGGGATCCCAGCCGCCTCATCTCTTCACCTCAGTGCTAGAGCCTGGGATTCCAGTTCTCGCACTTCACGGATGTGCTTTCCCTGTGGAGCGCCTCCCTAGCCTGAGTTCTAATGCTGAGCTGTTGCGTTTCCGGTGAGTCTCCCCACTGGAATATTGCCAAGAGAATCTCTGTGACTGTGCTTCAGGAAAAAAAAAGAAATACCCTTTCACTTACACAATACCTTTCTGCACAGGTGCAGGATTTCCATATAACACAACATTCTTTCTGAGCTTGACGAATAAATCCAATCCTTGAAAAATGGAGAATAACTTAACAGGACGTTCTTTGGCCAAAGACGTTCACAAAGCCAATGCAATCATACATATGACTAAGCAGAGGCCAGGGAGGACCAATGGCTGGCTGGCTTCGTTCCAGATGCTACTTTTTAAATTTTATTTTGTTTTTGAGACAATCTTGCTGTGTAGCCCTGGCTATCCTAGAACTCACTACATGTTGCCGAGGCTGGCCCTGAAATCACAGAGATTCATCTGCCTCTGACTCCCGGGTGCTGGGATTAAAGGGCTACTATACCTGCCTTAAAAGTTCTTATTAAAGAGGAAACCATGGGCTTTATGGAAATAACTTGCTCTGTGAATGGAGGTTGGGGCCTTACACCAATTTTATATCGTGGATATTAAATTATCCCTGACTCTAATGCATATTTTAAAAACGTATCAAGAACTTAGCAAGTGCTAGACTCAACAGTGGGCACTAGCAATGCTGCTGTAGACCTGGTGATGAGTGTCTACTCCCCTTTCCCCTCTTCAATAACTCACTCCTTCACTCAGTCACTCACTGTGGACTTCTAAGACCACATGACCATACCCCCAAAGTGTTTCTCTACAGAGCTCTTTGTAAATGTCCTCTAAAAATCCACCTAGTTCCATTTTATGTGTATGAGTAACATGGCTGCATGTATGTATGTGAAACACATTCCAGGAGCCCGCGGGGCCAGCAAAAGACATCAGATCTCTCAGGACTAGAGTGACAGACGGTTGTGAGCCGCCGCGTAGGTGCTGGGAACTGAACCTTGGTCCTCTGTAAGAGCAGTAAGTGTTCTTCACTGTTGAGCCAGCTCTCCAGCCCCTCCTACCAATGTCTTGATGTGTATTAGGAACAAAAATGTGGATGCAGTTCTGGGGGTGGGGGGGATGGCTGATTTCCATGTCACCTCATTTAGCCGCACAAAGGACACAAGGCTTCAGAGCAGAAGGGTGTATTTCCAAAGCCTTCCGCAAACCCGCAACCTGGAACTTACTAGTCAGCTGGTAGCGCTCCCCTGATGAGCTCTAGGTTCAGTAGAAGAGACTATAGGAAGAGCAAGGCCTTCGTGGTGAGCGGTAAAAAATCAGAAGCCTCCACGTAAGGGCAAGGTGCTTTACTGACTTTAAGTGTGTTCCAGTGCTAAGAGGATCAATGCAGCAGCGCGCTGGTTGGAAGGAGATGGGCAAGTGTTTTATTACCCGAGGAAGAGAAAGGATCATGGGCAGAACAGAGAAATCCACAGCAGGAAAGAAGCCAGTTCCGGTACACAGCTAGATCCAGATTTCCAGTTTTCTACTTTGTGTTTAGCTTCGAAAAGGGCGGTGGGGTGGGGTGGAGCTTAAAAGGGTCTTATCATGTAGACCTGGCTGGCCTGGAACTCAACTCAGTATGTCAGACAGACTTGCCCAAAGCACATAAAATAATCCTCCTGCCTGTCCCTCTTCCCAAGTGTTGAGATTAGAGTTGAGCACCACGGTGCCCAACCTAGCTAAGCACCAACCACCATTTTATTTTACAGAATTTCCGTTAGAGAGCCTGGTACTTAACGGTTCATACTGAGAAATGTCTTGCCATGACTCTCTCCACCATCAGCCCGTCTGTGGACAGCAGCAATGGACAACGGGGTGAAGGCAGGTGGCAGATATTGCTGTTTCCAGAGAGGTGGATCACCTCACCATGTATTTGACATCAACGGGACACTCACAACTTCCCCTAAGAACACCTCTCCTTCTAAAGCTGGTGCTCTTCTAGAAAGCCCCTCTGGCGGCTGCAGCTGACTCTTAGCTTTTCCTGACTCCTCCTCGTGTTGTCAGCAGCCAATGCAAACCAACCACTGAGTGAATGAAGCCGGTGCGAGATCCTCCGGAAGAGGACAGGCCACTGCAGGCTCATTCTGAGTGCTCACGGTAGATCCGCGCCCTCTGACCCTCCAAATCCATACAAGGAAATGATAGAAGGCGGCTCACGGCTTTGGCACCTTCTCTGGCGTCTGTGATAAAATCAATCACCAATCATTCAAGGGACAAAGGGCTCATTTTGGCTCACAGCTCCTGGGAAGGGTAGGCTCTATCATGGCAGCGACGATATGGCAATAAGCAAGAGGCTGTCCTGTCACACTGCATCAGCTAAACAGGAAGTAGAGGGTCAGCCGGAAGCTGGGCCAGACTCTAACACTTCCGAATGGGGCTCCCTGCAACATAAGTCCCCCAATACGGCTCCACTTCCCGAAGGTTCCATGACTTTCCCAAACAGCTCCAGCAGCCGGCGACCGAATCTTCGAGCTCGCTGAGGGACATGTCACTTTCACGGCACGATACCCATTTTGCATGTTGTGGAACACAACCAGAGTCTTCAGAATCCGGAACTTTCAGATACCATTCCCTGATGGCTTTCCATCTCTGAGGATCCAAGCAGCTCTTTAAACGAATACGTTCATCTTTGTGTTGAAAAAAAAAAATACAGGACATGCGTGCATGGAAAAACCTGTCCTTTCCCCGGCTTCCCTCTGAAATATTGGGGGGTGAAAAACCTCAACTTTTTTTTTTTTTTTTTTTAAATTTTTGGCCATGGAACAGTGAACATTCACACAATCATTAAAATCGCATCTACCGCTGGATTTTTCTCTCCTTCCCAGTTTTAATACATTTTTATAATTGCATTGGAGATATTCAACCCCTGTTTTTAGTGCAAAGATAAAATTTACGGACCGTGACAAACGTCGCCTCTCAGAGCCTTCCCGAAGGATAACAATGTTTTGTGGCGAAACCCAAATGCCTGCTCCTTCTTGGCCATTTTAATGGAGTGGCAGGACAAAAATGTATATATATATGACAGGAGCCCACCCTCAAATTCTGGATCTGGGTGGGAGTGGGGGTGGGGGCTGCGGGAGGTGCCCTTAACTGGCACAAGAGACTCAGGATGCTTTCGTTGTATCCATTAAACAGCTCCCCCCTTTTCTATGGTTCCCCAGTAGCAACATCAACTGCTATGCATTCCTGCTAAACTGGGCGTCACTGGGACAGCTCCCATCAACACAGACAAAGACAACCAGTCAGACAGCTTCCTCCAATGACTGGGCCACTTGCCCCCTCTTTTCCTTAGGGAGTGTGTTTGGTGATGGCCTCAAGTGAAGAGACCGGCATGAAGGAGCAGGGAGGGTGGGGGGAGCAGTCCGAGAAAGCGAGGCTCGAGGTTAAGCAGGGCTCCCCGGGGAGAACTGTGAGACCCGGGAGGAGTCTCTGGCCTTCTGGGGTGCTGTTTCTCTGCATCTAGATACGGGGCGGGGGGGGGGTATTTGCAGCTGATTTTTGATCTCTCGGATGATGCATACCAATGATCTCCTTAAAGATAAACCACAAAACCTCCAGCTTTCAGGCCGCCTCACTGGCAAGACGATCATCTTCCCTGAGTATATCTTCATCATGGATCAATTCTTAAGATTCTGACCATCACAACTGTTTAAATATGCGTTTATGAACTCAGACTGCTGGGGGGAATATATATATATATATAAAATCGTGCTGTCTGTAAGCATCTATCCTGAGGATTTTCTTTGCATTTTGCAGAGCGTACCCTGACCGTGAACTCAACACTGCAAAGTGGAGACTAACTCCGGATAAACTCGGCTCGCTGCCCCTCCCCTCTTTTCTTAGACCAGGCAGAGTTTTAAGCATTTCCTAACTTTACATAACAGCTTTGCATGAGAAACCCATGCCGGGGACCATAATGAAGTGAAGGTAATCTACACAATCTGAAAACACTTATTGTGACAGAAAGGACTGGCGAGGTAGAGGCCGTACCAGCACGCATAAATGAAATGCATCCCACCGGAAAAGCCTCGTGCGCCCACTCTCATTTACTGGTTCCTGAATTAATAGACCAAGAAAGGCACCACCGGCCCCAACAAAATGCCGTAAAACCACGGGCAGCGAGTGGTGTCTCCAACTTTCATTCCCTTGGGGAGAAAAGGACACTGCCTAATCTGTATTCAGTCCTGACATTGGCTGCATCTGATACGGAACATTAGCTTCTAAGTCTCTCAATAGACCAGTGTCCTTCAGTTTATATTACTTTATGTTAATAGTAGAAAAATTACACACAACATCATTTATCATTGTTATACTCGGCTATACGTCCCATAGCTTACTGTAATATATTTATTTACCCCCGAGACAGGGAGAAATTAAAAATATATATGTTCAAGAAAACCCTATAGGAAAAGAATCATTGTAAATCTCTTTAAAAACACAGGCACACAAACTCCCTTGGGGGCAGGGGGTGATCTATTGTCTAGCTAAGACTGTGAATGACAAGAGGTTTCTGTCTGAGGACCCAGTGCGGACTGTACAATAATTCTCGAGGTTTGCGTATATAACAAAACACTTCATATTAATGATATATCTTTTGCTCACTAGTTTCCCCAGGTTTTCCTTCTTCATTTTTTTCATTTGTCTATTACATCCTTGGGTACCTCCAATTATTAACTTTTTTTTTTGACGTCTCCCCTCTAGCCAGAGGAAGCCAAGATTTTTATACTTTTCCTTAAGTCCTGTGGAAGAACAGTGACCACTGAGCCATCCCGTCTCTCTAGTCCTCCTCCTCCTCTTCCTCCTTTTCCTCCTCCTCTTTTTCTTCTTTGAGACAGAAGCTCACTATGTAGCCTGACTGGCCTAGAACTCACACAGATTAGCCTGCCTCTTCTTCCCTGTGCTTGAATCAAAAGCACGCACTACCACACCTTACTCAAGAGCCATATGTACCCCTCCACATAGTATTTACTATATAGTCCTTCTTGGAGAAAACCTGGCTAGGAACTGCCCTGCTGTTCCTGGGACCTTTCTGCACAGACATTCACAGAAGAGTCTATGCCTTTTCCTAGACATCACCTGATTGTCTTCTTCATCAACCATCTCCCATGCGGTTCACTTGTTTGAGGCTTCTGCTTTTGCCTCCATTTGACGAGAATAGTGACAATACTAGCCAGCATCGATGGCATTCTAGTCATGCGTCAGTCGTTCTACTAGACACGGTGTCTTGTTTCATCCTCAAAGGTAGGTGTCATTGTTGTTCCCATTTTACAGATGTGAGAACCAAGGTTACAAACCGTAAGAGACATACCGGGTGCACTGAGTGCCCAGAGATACACTCAAGGCGTGGCACATCGTGTAAATGTTGAGTGAAGCAATAGTGATCCAAGAACAAGGATGTAAAGTGATCATTGCTTTCGGTGACTGAGGTGCGATACTCCCAGAGATTTGTGCGAAAGGCAATACCCTGGATTCTTCTTTAAAATCTTTAGGATCGATCAGTAGCCTCAACACGGAAGTCTATTTGGGTATTCTATCAAGGCAGGAGTCAAAGAAGAATCCTTGCTTCAGCTTACAGGTGACACTCAGCCCTCGCAGATCTCCTTTCTACCTATTCAATCACAGAACTGCCAGCCAGACAGAGGCACACACAACTAAAGAGGCAGCTTCCCAGGCTCAGGTTGCCTGGGGAGGACGACGTCATTCCTGAAGAGCTCAGGTAAGGATAGGCCGAATACTGCACCTCGGTTTTCTCACTTAGAGAGAGAAAGTGCCTGTAAAATGTAAAGGACACAAGGCCTGTAGGTCGCTCAGGACACTTCCTGGCACCTTTTGAGCATTCAACACGCTTAATAATTGCAACCACCATCAGCATTATCACCACTATCTCCCCCAGCATCAGCACCTCCTTCCAGAGAGGACATTCTTAACCATGTGCAGGTTAGAATGGGCTGGCTAGAGAAATAGCTAGCGCAAAGAGCATCCTGAAGACTCCAGCCCTTGTAACTGGTGAATGTTTTTAGGGCAATGTTAAGATTACTTTATCAAGTCACGGATACTTGCAAGAGGAGAGGCACAGAACAGAGGCACGGGGGAAGTAATTTTATTGTTCACCATTCCCCAGCGTGCTTGAACCTTCTGCGTTCATGGGGTCATCCTGCACTCACATCCATGCAGCCTGGGTCTTCATCCTCCGGGGTCTTCAGCAACACTAAGATGACAGAGCTGGTGACAGTAACTGGAGCTGAGACAATAGCTCAGTTTTCAATAAATTATAGCTTATTGAAACTCACAGGGAGCCAGGCACTGGACTGGCCGCCTACAAATGGTTTCTATCACCCTGAGATATTAAACATTATTTACCAGGTGTGTGTGTGTGTGTGTGTGTGTGTGTGTGTGTGTGTGTGAGAGAGAGAGAGAGAGAGAGAGAGAGAGACAGAGACAGAGACAGAGACAGAGACAGAGATGGATAGACAGACACACATTGATATTCAAAGAATTGAAGTATTTTTCCCAAGGAGGTACAGACAGAAGTATTTATCGTGGCCCACTGATTGCTGCAACAAAATACCATGGATTGACAGGCTTATATTTTTGCCACACTAGTTTAATTCTTATACTTCTGAAGGCTGAGGAGACCTTTGCACAAGCAAATCCGGTGTCTGGGGATAACTTACCTCTTCTCATGGTTTGGCTATAAAATGTTGCTCCAAGGTCTGGTTACCAGCCAGTACTGAGAGATGGTGGGACCTTTCGGGGGTAGAACTCACTGGAAGGAAGCTGGGTCACTGAGCAGAGCCACGGCACTGAAGGGGGTATTAAGATACTGTTTCCTCCTCTGTCTGCTTCAGAACTGCCAGAGGTACCCAGCATGATATACACTACCTCATCGTGGGCTAAACTAACGGGCTCCACCAATCGCATTGAACTTGGAAACCAAAGCTTTCCTCTCTTTAGGTTGATTTCCTTGGCTATTTTGTCAGGGCTACGGAAAGTTGATGAACACAGGTGCACACGTGGGCTTCCTGACCTGTCCTCGGCCGGGAGAAGCAAAGCAGCTCCCTGGGGCATCGTTCATTGGGGCATTGATGTTCACAAAGGGGTTTGCTCTCAAGAAAAAACCATGTCCCCCAAAGAACTCACCTCACGATAAATGCAGCTTGGGGAAGACGCACACATTCGCACCATAGCAAGATCTGAACCCAAGCCTTCAAAAAGCCAAGTCATAGAGCAGTTTGCTATATGTCCCGGGACTCTCTGGGGACTTCTACCCAAACTAGGTCTTTTTCCCTGTCAGAAAGGGGATTGTGTCTGACATGGGTTACCCTTAGAAACTCTCCTAAACAATTGTTACCCTTCTGAGGAAATAAATCTCATTTGTTGTATTTCTCAATAGAATGTAGGATTGTAAGTCATTTCCATAATAGCTAAATAGTCTAAAAAAATAATAATTTTTCTGTGTGCTATGTGACCACACTGCATAATATTTAAACAACGAAGATAACCTCTCTTGTACTACAGCTGTGTTTTATGCTAATAACCAGAATCATTTAATCATTATGGGCTAATGACCTGAAAATTTTCACTTTAAAAATGAAGTCATATCTGGGCCTTGGGAAGGCAAAACTGGATAAAAAAAAATGAGAGAAGTGGATGTGTTCGATTTGTACCCTTGAGCGGAGAGCAGCATGAGTCTATACTGGGCCCCACCCAAGCTGGAGACAGAAGGGACTTTGTACTTGGACTAGAGGCAGGAAGGGATTCTGCATCCTGCAGGGTTTGGCAGTACTACTTGAGCTTCTGGGATCTTGAGCAGGGTTGGTCGGGTGTCTTATCTACTGTCTGCTCAGCCCTCTACCCATATCGCTTGAGTTCTGTCGCTGTTAAACTTCAGGTTTCTGAGAGACCAGAGAACAGCGTTGTGTATAGCCAAGGCATCCTGCTGCTAAGTGATCTGCATCCTCCCGGGAGTCCTTTTCAGAGATGGGTACCAAGTCGCCCTGAGCTGCTCCACATCTGTTCAGACCTCATTTTAGCTATGACATACTCTGCAGATATGCATAGTAAAGTCTGTCTTTCCTCCCTCTTCCCCTACTAATGGGTAGCAAAGCCATGATCATCTAAATGAATTGTGCGGTAATTTTGCCTGCATGATCCCATATCCACACTCTGCCATACGAACAATAGCACCCTCAGTCTGTGGGTGAGATACGGTTGTATGTATCTAAGTTTGACCATATGATATTTCCTTTAGCCTGGAGGGAACCCCAATGTGCTGGGGAGCCGGTTCTGAGGTTTGTGGGGTTTGGTCTGCCTGCGGTGTTTCTACTGTTTGTGGAAAGGCTGACTAACCGTAGTGGCTCACCCTAACATAGCCGAGATCAGCCAGGTCCCAGCCTCATGAGCAAGATTAGCAAGCATCCCAGGTGAGCTGGACCAGGCGTATGAAAAACCCAGACACAGTGACAGCAAAGCATTAGCTGCCGCATGCAATGCATCTGAGGTTTTAGTGTGACCAGCGAGTCGGCTGCCTGTGGGACCTGCTGGCAGATGCATGGAGTGCTCCACACAGGTCTAGTGGTCACTGGATAGGGTATCTCTGGCCAGCCTGAAATAAGGTAGAACCTGCTGATGGCTTCTTTGAGGACGTCCCTCCCTCCCTCCCCTTGCAACCACGGAGTCCATTTGGTAAAGAGGAGAGCAGAGACACGGAAGTGGCAGAGGACCAACGTGGAAGCCTCCATGTCACTGAGCCGTTAAGCGAGAGCCCCGGAACCAGCTCCTCTAAGTCACACGTTTAAGAATATGCCTCTACCACTCACACTGGTCCCAGAGGGTCTGTCCCTGGCTATGAACACTTCCCAGTGACTAAGGCCTGAACTCGTTTCAACCATAGATGAGCCATGGAATAGAATGTGTGTGTGTGTGTGTGTGTGTGTGTGTGTGTGTGTGTGTCTGTGTGTGTGTGTCTGTGTGTGTGTGTCTGTGTGTGTGTGTCTGTGTGTTTGTGTTCATTCAATTCCCCTACAGGGGAGAGAAAGTGGTCTATATGTATAATATGACCTCACAAAGGTGTCTCCTCCTGATACTGTCACAAGTGCACAATGAGTGTAGCGCTAGCTAAGGACACCACTAGTGACACCCCAGTCCTCTGCCTTCTCTGCTCCTCTATCTAAGGGAACAGGCACCCCTCCATCCCTATCATGAGGACTGGAGCTGGTGTTTTCTAATATTACTTATTTGTGACTTGCAAACCTACTCTGGCTTTCCAGAACATTTGTGGTTATAGTTCATGGTCAATGCAAGAAGGGAAAAGAAAAAGACCATATATGTATGTGTGTATGTGTGTGTGTGTGTGTGTATAAAATTTGTGTGTGTGTGTGTGTGTGTGTGTGTGTGTATATAAAATTTTAGCTTCATTTTCTTAGTGTCTAAGACGGCCATCCATGCCAACAGATGTCTATTTCCCTGGGAAGAATGTATGTACACAGAGCACTGCAAAGAATCAAAGGATATCATTTGTTTTATTTACTGAATTTCTCCTCTGTGCCTGATGTTATAAATTATCCCTAATCCACTGAAGAGCACAATGGATGGGTAACAACTGTTACCATTTTAGTATCTTGCCTTAAGACATCCAGCTCTGTGGTAGAAGCAGAGTTTGAGTGTAGGTCCTTCTGACTTGGAATCCCAAGATATGCTGTGATACCATTTGTAGAACGGATGTGTAAAAGGAGAATGCATGCTTACTGAGGGCTCAAAGTGAGGAACAGAAAATGCACATGCAAAGGCGCATCCTGGAGAGCAGTCGCTGGTCCACGCTGGCTCACACGAGCTCCCTTTCACATTTCTAGGTGTGATGGTTTGTATATGATTGGCCCAGGAAGTGAACCTATTAGGAGGTGTGGCCTTGTTGGAGTACGTGTGTCACTGTGGGTGTGGGTTTAAGACCCTCACCCTAGTTGCTTGGAAGTCAGTCTTCCACTAGCAGCCTTCAGATGAAGATGTAGAACTCTCAGCTCCTCCTGCACCATATCTGCCTGGATGCTGCCATGTTTCTGCCTTGATGACAATGGACTGAACCTCTGAGCCTGTAAGCTAACCCCAATTAAATGTTTTTTTATAAAACTTGCATTGGTCATGGTGTCTGTTCACAGCAGTAAAACCCTAACTAAGACCCTAGGGTTTGTATTTTCTAACTATTGAATGTAGCCATGGTTAAAATTAAATTGTGTTGATTCCAGATCTCACTGAGACACACCAGGGATCCCTGAAAATCCGGACGGATCCCAACAAATAGTCAAAGGACTCATATTTTCCCATTCAAAGTTCATTTTCATGGACAAAAGGCAAAATAGTGCACAGCTGGCATTAGGACAGAGGTGTGGCTCTGTAGACTAGACCTGAGGGTCCCGAAAACAATCCTTACCGTGTTGGACAAGCAGCCCTTGCTGAGGTTACAAAAATCCTTTAATGGGGGAAGAACAGTCTTAGTCAGTGCTGCTGGGATGAGTGGACTTTCCCACACAGTAATGAGGGGGAACCTCATATCACATGCAAACATAAGTGTAGTGCAGGTAATAAGCATGATGTAAGAGCTGAAATTGTTTATCTCCGAGCCTAAAGCTTGGGGTAAATCTGCCACGACCTTGAATTTGCAATGGCTTCTTAGGTACCTCCGTGAAAGTATAAGGCCAGAAAGTGAGATGCCAACTGGACTTCATTAAAATTTTAAATCTTGCTACTGAGAGGACATTATTATCGATATTAAAAGACAGGCTTTCAGAACGGGAGTAAATGCTCGCAAACCACAGAGTTATTAGATGGTAACGGTGCCGTGTATAAAATATATAAACAAATGTTACGACTTAATCAAAATGACAAAGGTTAGGGTGGAGGACGAGGAACTTAAATAGAGATATTGCTGCACTGGACTTACACAAACAGCAGGGGACAGGTGAGATGACTCTCAAGATGACTAAGCAGATGCCTGCTGCTGACTAAGCAGGTGCCTGCTGCCGAGCCTGACAACCTGAGTTTGATTCCTAGGACCCACATGGTGGAAGGAGAGAACCAGCTTCCATAAGTTGTCTTCTGACCTCCACGTGTACACCATCAACACACACACACACACACACACACACACACACAACAAAAACGTAAAAAAGAATACGAAAATCGCCTCAAACAAATAAGTAATAAACACATAAAGCTGTTCAACACTAAGGAAAGCAAAAGCAAAATCACCCACTGAGATGATAATAATTTTTTTAAAATACAAGTATTGCCAAGGGTAAGGAGAGGTTATAACCCTCATACATTCGCTAGTGGGAATATAGATGGTGTAGCCAACATGGAAAACCATTTTATATCTCTTTTAAATGCCTTCTATAGAATTACCATATGACCTAGCTCTTTCATTCTGATGCCCAAGTGAATAGAAAATAGGGACCCACAAAAGACCAGAACATAAAGACTTATAGCAGCATAACTCACCTCAGCCCCAAAGCAAAGACCACCCGAGGCCTAGCAAGTGGAGACTGGATGAATAAAGTCCAGCACCACCCAGTGAACATCAGTCACTCGTAGTAAGAAGAATGGAAGGCAGATACAGTCTCCAACACGGATAAACCTCCAGAACATTCTGCCAGTGGAACAAGTCAGACCCCACAGGTCATACGCCTCATGCGTCCGTGTCAACACAGTGCCCAGAAGAGTCATGTGCATGGACACAAATATTAAATTAGTGGTTATTGGAGTTTGGGGCAGGGCATTGAGAAATGGCAGCCTAGTGGACACAGGACTGCTCTGGGGGACGAGATGTTTAGGAATTTAATGTTGACTGGAGCTCAGTATTGCAAATGTAAGAAAAGTCACTGGATTTGTATCCTTTATTGTGTAGAGTGACGATTATTGTGCCAGTTCTGTCAATAAGATATATTAGAAACGTTCCTGCCAGCAACTCTATAAAGAACACAGCAATAAAGTAATAATAGAGGAGATCGGCGACTATAAGTGAACATTTTTTTCCTTTTTTTTTATGTGTTGGTATGTTTGTGTGTTTATGTGTATGAATGTATGTATGTGTACGAGTACATGTATTTGTGCATATGTGCTGTGATGGTTTATATATATGCTTGGCCCAGGGAGTGGTACTGTTGGGAGGCGTGGCATGCTGGAGTAGGCGTGGCCTGCTGGAGTAGGCGTGGGCTTTAATACCCTAGTCCCAGCTGCCTGGAAGTCAGACTTCCACTACCAGCCTTCAGATGAAGATGTAGAGCTCTCAGCTCTTCCTGCACCATGCCTGCCTGGATGCTGCCATGCTCCCACCTTGATGATAATGGACTGAACCTCTGAACCTGTAAGCCAGCCCCAGTTAAATGTTGTCCTTCTAAGAGTCGCCTTGGTCATGGTGTCTCTTCACAGCAGTAAAACCCTAACTAAGGCAAGTGCATAGGGGTGCATTGCGGAAGTCAGAAGTGCAAATGTGGAGGTGAGAAGACGATCTCAGGTCTGTCCTCTCAGGTCTGTCCTCATCTTTCACTTAGTTTGACGGAGGCGGGCTCTCTTATGCACCTCTGTGTGTTTCAGGCTGGCTGGTGTGTGAGTTACTGAGCAGTTTCCTGTCCCTGCTTCCCATCTCTCACAGCCCTGGAATTACAGATGTGTGCTACCTACCACACATCTGATTGTATCAGAGCCCCGGAATTAGAGACATAGCGCCTTACCCACTGAGGTGCCTCCTAGCCGCCTCCTCCTCCTCCTCCTCCTCCTCCTTCTTTTTGGATTTGGTTTTTTCAAGACAGGGTTTCTCTGTATAGCCCTGGCTGTCCTGGAACACACTCTGTAGACCAGGCTGGCCTCGAACTCAGAAATCCGCCTGCCTCTGCCTCCCAGAGTGCTGGGATTACAGGCGTACGCCACCACCACCCGGCTACCCTAGCCTTCTTTTATGGAGAACAAGCTGTTATAACATCAGACCATGGTGAAGAGGTCAAACTAAATTGCACACTTTGAATAATGGGCTGGGTATCAAGTATGTAGGCTATATCTAAAACCATTGAAAGAAACAATTGCACCGTGTAAGCTGATAAATTATCCTACAAAAAAAAGTAAAAAAAAAAAATATTCAAAACTTTTAACGTCAGCGATTTTATTACGTTTCCCTCTTCTTACCTATGCTCTGACATCATTGTGCATGCGTGGTGCAAAGACTGTATGAAGGTGCCATGTCTCCCCACCACGGTGTGTGGTGATGTCACACCGATAACTTTAAAACTGGCCACAGTGGCATCCGCACCATGGAAATGGTAGGCGACCTCTGAAGGCCTGGGTGTGATTTACAATTGTATCTGTTGTCCGGAATTAAGAAAGTGGTGCAGAAAGATGCTATCAACTCAGATAAAGCGTGACACGTCTGTAGATGCTCCACTGTCAGCATCGACGCGGCAAGGAGGTCGCATCCATAGCAACCGGGATTCCCGTTCCCACCTCAAGCATCTCATTTTTACGTTTCCATACTACGGCGGATGCAGATGTCAACCGATATTCATTTTGGAGACACACCTCCCAACCACGGTCTCAGCTATGGCTGGGTATCACGTGTATCACCACGGTAGGTACAGCGACGCTCAGAGAAAACACCCACTGGGCACTGATTGCTTGACTCTCTGTCACTTGTGAGCTGCGGGCTGTGCCTACGTCACGTCTGCATTCTGCAAGAACCTTATGCTTGTGCGCCTATGATGTAATGAACACAGGGCCAGCGGTTAAACGTTTCCGGCCACCACTGGCCCGGGGTGGAGCTGACGTTTTGTACTGTGAGAAACAGCCTGAACTGAGTCTCTCTCCTAACACCTGCCACTCAAAGAGCCTTTCAGAGTTAAGGTACTGAGAGCCGCTACCAAAAAAGTGAGAATTTCTACAGCCAGAAGAGGCACTTGCCCCGCCCTCCTCCCCTCCCTCCCTCCCTCCCTCCCTCCCTCCCTCCCTCCCTGGTGGGAAGGCCTACCAGAGCCAGGGCCCCTTTGCTGGGAGTGCCTGAGAGGAAAGATGCTTTGTCTCACTTTGCTTAATTCTTAGACAGCCAGTCACACTTGGTTATTGTTTTTAGCTGTACATACTACTATTGAATTATTTTTATGGATGTTATTTCTCAATTAGTGCATTCCCTGGAGACAGTACAAGCCTCTGGAATTTAGTTTCTCTCTAGCTTTAATCACTCTGGCTCCTTGGACCTCCAAGGAGTGGGTTTAGGCTCCTTTAAGCTGTACTTATCCAGCCTGGTCTCTAACCAGCTGGATACCTGGCTTTTGCCCAGGGGGCCATAGGCTTTGAATATGATGTTAGGCTTCTCAGTCATTGCCTGTATCTTCCAGAGAACCTTTAGGATCTGCCAGCCAAGAGTATCCCTGGGCAGGCTCAGGACTGATGGTGGGTGCTTGAGGCTAAGGAGAGAGGCTGACCTTGGAGTAGCGGGTTTGATGGAGATGTCAAGCATTTCATGTCTAGACTGTTCACTGAGCTCTTTCTCATAAGCCCTTCATCTTGAATATCTAAAACAGTGACGGTCGGGCTGGGGAGAAGACCGGGAAGGTAACACGCCTGTGATCAAGCATGAGGAGCTGAGTTCAAGATTCCCGGCACTCACATTTAAAGGCCAGGCATAGAGCTGAGGCTGGAGAAGATACGCAGACCCCCCCCCCTCAGGGCTCACTGGCCGGCTAGCCTAGGCAACAGGTGAGCGCCAGATTCAGTGGGAGACCCTGTCTCCACAAATAGAGTAAAACCCAACAGAGAGAACAGCCTCTGATGCCAAGTTCTCATCTGTGCACACATGCCCACAAATGTGTGCTTGCACCTAAATGCACATGTACATATACACAAACACTAGTGCGCGCGCACGCGCACACACACACACACACACACACACACACACACACAAAATTGATGAGTGCATCAATGACAGTGGTGACTACTGATATTTATTGAGGGTCTGGCAAATGTCAGGGTCTCATCCCAGTGCTTAGCCTGCGTCCATTTAATCCCCACAAACACTCCTCGGAGAAGTTACTGTTATTCATTCCCGCTTCGTAGACTGAGGTCTGGAGAGAGAATGCATGTCACCACACATGGAGAATCAGGGACAATGCAGGGCACAAAGTGAGTCCTAAGAACAAGGTAAGACCATGTCACCCCCGATGTCATCATTGTCACCATCAACAACATCACAGGATTGACATCACTGTCACCTGCATCACTGACACCAACACCGCTGTCATAGTTTATGTCTTTGCAAAACAAACAAACAAACAAAATCAACAAAGAGCCTCACGGGGCATGACAGGTACACCCTCGGTGCCTAATAAATGCCAGCTCTCTCCTCCGCTTCCCCGAGCTCCTTCCATCTTGTACAAACTCGTTCCAGTCTATCTCACTCCCGGCCGGGGCCCTTGCTTTGGTCTAGAACAATCTGTGTGGAGGAAGTGCTGCCTGCCTCGCGCACGTGGCTCGGTGTGCGCGCAAAGTCCTCCCGCCAACTTTCTCTCTTTGCAGTGGTACCTTATAATCCACTTCCTCCTCAAGGCCAGGTGTGCCCCCGTCAGCCCACACCTACCTTTGCTTGCCTCGGCGTGCTGTGGGGATCACAGACAGATCCCCATGTCCGGTAACAGAGCTCAAAAGAAGCCCAGCAACACGTGTATGTGTGATGTTAAGTCTAGTGTACACACCCTGGCTATCACACTGCCATCATAAACCATTTCTCACCCATATGAGGGTGCAGGGTTTTGGTTTTAATAATGTCTGAGTCACAGTCTCCCATTTTGGTGTCAATAAGTACACTGTCGGTGTTACCCACAATGAGCTTGACGTTGGAAGTGTCTTTGGAAAGATCCCACTATGATCATGGTTACAATCTGAACACTAGACTTGCAGGAAGGCGTGGAAATGGCCCTGCTATGTAATAGAGCTACATCTGAAAGCGGCAAAGCCTTCTTAATATGTACAAAGTGGATCCTATAAGATTGGAAAGCTTTGGGCCATTGCTTAACTGACGACATTTATTCCCTTTCTTAGTGGGACACAAAATTACAAAGCATCTTACAAACTGGCTGCATTACATGTTCATAAACCATGGCATGTCAAATCACGGCATGTCAGGCCTCGGCAGTTCCGAAATAACATTGTCAAAATGCCTCAAATTACAATTGACAAAGTAGGATCTAGAAGTGGAGGACTGGAAAGAAACCGGGGAAATGGCCAATAGAGACTAGATACGGAGGGCAGGGTGAGGGTGGGGCCTCCCAGGCTGGTGTAGAGAAGATGTTCAGTGTGTGTGTGTGTGTGTGTGTGTGTGTGTGTGCGCTTGTGTGTGTACAATGCACACGTGCCCTCTGTAGATATGTGTCTATGTAACTGTATTTATATACACATGTGTTCCCTTGTATGTATGCATGTAAAAGGCAGAGGTCAATCTCAAGGGTTATTCCTCAAGTACCATCCATTGTTTAAAGCAGAGGGTCTCCTTGCCACCCTGGTTGGGTGTCAGTAGCTGGTTGGGCAGCAGTCCCTGAGGAAACACTTATCTCCTCCTGCCTAACACTGAAATTGCAGGCTGGCATCACCATGCCTAGGTTCTAAAATGTGGGCTCTAGGGAAACGCCCTCGGGACCCCAGGCTTGCAGGGAGCAACATCTCACTGGCCGAACCAACTTGGATTGGCTGAGACGATCAAGCAATGTTTTGTGATTTCTTCCCCAGGGTGGGTGTGCTCTGAGACTATCTAGAACACGTCCGGGAGCAGTGTCTGAAGGGGAAGATCACCCATCCTCCCAAGCTTTCCCAGACAGGAGAAGGGAAAGCCGGTGAGTGGGCGGGGCGGGAATGGGGGTATTAGCTGCAGAAGGGTGTGAGGTGATGCCCACCACTGAAGGGAACCGGCATCCTGTAAGAGAGAAGAGGAAGAAGCTGGAGAGAGTGGAGTGAGTGGGGACAGGACAGGTGGCAGAGGAGAGGGGAAGAGGGGCACTGGGACAAGGGGAAAAAGAAGACACAGCAGGAAACTGGAGAGACGTGAGAGTGTCTGCTGTGGATGCTGGGAACCGAACTTGCTTGGGGTCCTCTGGGCAAGCAGCAGGTGTTCTTAACCACTGAGCCATCTGTCCAGCACTGAGTCCGTCTGTCCAGCACTCCTCATGGTCCCTGTAATATTGGCTTGTCTACTTGTTTAGTATCCTCTCCTCAATACCACAGAAGCCATGTTAGCGCGGGGGGGTGGGGGGGGGAGTCTTTTGGTTTTGGTGAATTTAGTATTTTATTATAACCTTTAGCTCTCTCTGGCGACCAAAGGATATCAATCTCAGTGAATCAATCATTTATCCCATGATTGAAAGACTGCTCTCTGAGTGGTGGTTGAGTAGACACAAGCCTGAGCTTCGAAGACTGGGGATGAAGAGTCCTCTTCGGATCTGCCTCTTGTGGCCTCTAGGGGGTCTGAGGAAGATCTAAAGTACCTAGAACCCTGTCAACACCGTTTATTTATTAAAAAATAGCTGTTTCTGCTGGGTAGTGGCGATGCACCGCTTTCATATCAGCATTTGGGAGACAGAGATAGGTGGATCTCTGAGTTTGAGGCCAACATGGTCTAACGAAAAACAAACAAACAAACAAACAAAACCACCTTGGATTTGATTTTTAAAGCTCCACCAGGGTACCACCAGGAAAGCTTCCCTGGGGTACTTCTGAGACACACCTTTGGGTGGATCTGTGGGGGTGCTTTTCCAGGGAAGACACACGACAAGGAAAAGACCTCCCTTGACGTAGATGACACAACCTCTTGGCCTGAAGTCCCAAGGGACAGGAGAAAGACAGTCAAGTATCCGCATTCCCCTCCCTCTGCTTGCTGGTGTGTTTGGAGGGGAGCAATCCCCTGTGGCTGTGCCTTTCCCCACCAAGATGGACTTTAAGCCCTGATCCGTGTCAAGCACTTGGTCCTGGCTATGAGAAAAACAAGCTTGCCTTTGCTGCAGTTCCCAACTATGTTCTCTTTAGAGATGCTGGCCATCTGTACTGACTAGAAAAGGGTCCCAGCCTGGGCTCCTTGATCTGGAGCCTTTGGTTCTAAGCTAACCCAGGGAGAGAATGACCTTCATGCCTGCCCAGTTCCCAAGCCTTTCTCCCTCAGCTCTCCTTTTCCTGTCCTGTGGAGCCAAAGGTCTGATTCTCACCTTTGCCACCAACCTGCGGCCTGAGAATTAGAACAAACAAACAAACAAACAGGGCCTTATCTATCCTGATCAGGACAATGAGCACCTAAATCAGGCTGACTATTGACTATGGGCAGTCCCAGCTCCAACAGGGACTAGCTGTGCCGGCTGGGTGGGGGCAGTTGCTGTTCTCTGAGCCTGAAAGTGGAGTAACAATCTTTCCACAGACAGGTAAGGGGTAAAACTATACAGCGTTGCACAAGACCCTCCCACAAAGCAAGTGAGTGGCGCTAGCGAGTCTTGGTGGGAGCTGCCTTTTCTGGACTTGGAAATTTTCCTTTTTAAAAACCAGAAGGACTTGTCGGAGGCATATCTGTTTTCCCAATGGTGGGGTATGCGGGGCAGATAATTTTAGATGCTACAGAGATCCCCGCGAGCCCCTTCCAGCTATATAGCATTCCAAGAGAAGATTAAGTTCATTGCTTTAATTCAGACCTGTCAACTCCCCACCCCAAAATAGCTGGGAATCTAAACTAGGGATTGGAATGAACCAAGCAGGTGACTGCCAGGAGGTGGGGGGGAGGGAGGCATCATATCCCTGTCAAGATCCACCTTGTGGGAAGTGCATACTGCTGGGTAAATATGGGCGTTCCTTAGAAGAACTAGCCTGGAGCTGGTGCTGGAGGCCCCGGGACCAGTGTCTGTCAATGGAGAAGACTGAGGTGGCTCGGGGCCTGGCTGGGGACGTAAATACAACGGGTTGTATGGTTTTTCAAGAGAAATCTTCCTCCGAAGAGCTCTCCTCTGTAAGCCTTTCTTTGTGTGCATGGGAGAGCAGCAGGGGGAGGAGGCTCTCACCTGATGTGCTGAGAAAACACACTGGAGAAGGTGCTAAATAAAATGACTGGGACATGGGTCGCACCTTTAATTTCGTACCTTGAATTTCTATTGCGTCGGTCTTCCGAGAAGCTTGGAACGCTCACCCAAATTGTGAAATGACTTGGCCCCATCCTCACAGTCATCTTGAGACCAGGATGACAGCATGAACATGTGACACCCTGCTCAACAACACAGACATCAATCAATCACGCTGAGGTCCCCGGCATTAGGTAAATACCAGGATATTTATCAGCGTGTGGCCTTGCTGTCACCTCATGCCTTACCAAGTGCTAAGCCAGTTATATGAAACCTGCCTTCAGCGGGGGGTGCGGGCTAACGGGGGCTGATCACCGGTTACCCAGAACTGGTGGGCAAAAGAATCCGACAGAGGAGGATTCTGGGGAGGTGAGAGGGTAAACCGGGAAGCGGGTTGCAGGAGGTTCAGGCTCACCTCAGTAAGGGGCTAAAGTTGGGACAGGAGACCTTCACAGACTTGAATCTCAGAAGTCCCATCTCTAGCTGGTGGTAACAGCCCCAGTAAGCTGCAGTGCGTTGGTGTGTATAGAAAGTGGCTGTCCTGAGATTTGGCAAGTGCCAGGTGTTTGCCATGTGCCATGCAACCTGAGTTCCCTCCCTGGGAGTCCATCCACAGGGTGGAAGGAGAAAATAGACTCGCAGAAGTTGTCCGCTGTCCTGCACACACATGCACACACGATAAGTAGGGTTGTTTGTTTGTTTGTTTGTTTTAATTTTTCAGGTTGGGGAGACGGCTCGGTGGGTAACAACCTGCTGTGCAGGAACAACGCCCCACATCCTCAGAAGCCACACCAAAGTGGGAGAGGCAGTGCACACAGTCACAAAGCAGGAGACTGGAGGCAGAGGCGGTCCGTGAGAAGCTCACAGGCCGGGTAGCATAGCCTATGCCGTGGTGTCTAGAGAGATCCTGTGTCATACAGGGTGCACACCACAGCACACATCTGCTTGCAGTCGCTGCACACACACACACACACACACACACACACACACACACACAAAGATATAAACCTTAAGAGGAAACAAAATCGAAGCTTGCCGGTCTGCATTCTGTGCTAGCATCTTCTTGGACACTCTGTGGCAATGCCAGTTTTCTCAACGCTAGTTACCAGTCTCCATGTTCAGGCTTGTTCTGTTGCTGATTGTCACTCAGGATGTCTGATCCCTGTAGACCAGAGGGCCTCAGGAGCAAGGGACAGGGTTGCCTTTTGTCTTGAGTCTGTATTGCCTTCATGATATTGTGTAATAGAACAGCCGCTGGGGCCATCTGGCTTCTTAAGGTATTTTGATTAAATTCAGTGAAATCAACCTTCCGGGCCCTCGGTCCTACCAGCCATGTTTCAAGTGCTCCGGAGCTTTGGGTGACCACTGAGCTGGACCGTACAGATGTAAACCACCTCCATGTTATTATACAATGTCCTGCTGGGCAGCATGGACACGTGGGTGGCGGAGACTCAATGTGGGTATCTATCATGTAGGAGAGACGGGGAGGAGCATGAGGGAAGACAGAAAGGTGGAATAAAGAAAGCAAGGGACAGTCATTCCTAAAAAGCTAATCCCTGAATCATCCCTGCCCTGCATTCCTGCTCGCCTATCCTCCTCCTCCTCAGAGGTATTTTAAGATGTCACAGAAGACGTGAAGACATGCATGTTGTGTAAGCACGGGATTTGGCGAACCAAATGCCCACAAGGACTCCAGATGAACTAGAAGGTTACAGAACTGGGCTGGGGCGCTAGCTCAGCCTTAGAGAACTTGTTCAACGTCTGCAAAGCCCTGTGCTCAACCCCAACACTGCTAAAAGAGGAGGACTTAGCACTTCTCAGCAGCCGTGTTCGCAGTTCCTACGCACTACCCCCAGACCTCCGATGTGGGTCTTTGGGATCCTGTGCTGGCTAGCTTTTGTAACATGACACAAACTAGAGTCACATAAGAAGAAGGAGCTTCAGCCGAGCAATGATCTCCACTAGACTGGCTAGTGGGCATAAGTGACTTGACGACTCACTGATGTGGGCCCAGTCCACTGTGGGCGGCGCCACCCCTAGGCAAACCAAGAGGAGCGAACCAGCATGCAGAGTTCCTTCATGTTCTTGACTTGACTGCCTGCCTTGTCTTCTCTCCATGATCAACTTCAATATACAAACCCTTCCTGTTGCAGGAAATATTAAAAATGAACCGGCACGTTCCTGCACTACTGTGGGGTACCTGTAACTCTCTGCCCTGTGGGGCCTGGCGGGCCATGCACTGGTGGGCAATGGCTGGCCTGTTTTTATCTCATGGAGACTCTGGTCCAGAGCTCCTAAAATGTGTCCACCCAGCTTGATAAGTTCCCACTGGCGGGTCACTACCACACCAGCCTGGTGTTCCAAATCCCCCACAGCCTTTGTGGTGCACATCTGGCAAACCCGAGCTTTGTCACCATACCTTTCTCTCTTGAACCCAGTTGAACCACGGCATGAAGGAAAACACCACACAGTCTTAATACAGAAACAATGGTAACTCGATCACTGGGCGCAACTAAAATTCTAATCTTATAAGCCTTATTAAATCTAAATCCTCCCATGGTGAATCCTGACAGATCTGCCGTTGAAACCAGAAGACTCTCATAACCTCATGCTATCCCTGTCCAAAAGGCCCTAACTCTCTCCTGGTTTCTCTCTTCCTCCGTCCAACCTGGAAGTCCCGCCTACTGGCCCAGTGATTGACTCCTTTACTCATTAGGGGACTGGTTCACAAGAAGCCACCTGAGTACATGACTCATTCCTCATCCCAGACAGCCCTTCCTAGGAGAGCGGAATTAACATAAAAATACAAGCAGCACACCTTCCCTGAATTGCTTTTGGCTGTGGTGTTTTTCATAGTAACTGAAAACAAGTTAGGACAGATCCCCATTCCACGGATGAGAAAGCTGAGGAACAAGATGCACAGAGCTGTTTAAGCTAAGTCAGAGTAAGGGAGTGCCTGAGGCAAGCAGGTATGCTTCTATTATGCCAGAGTGCCAAATCCAATCAAATTTAGGAATCATCCTGAAAGTACCGCCCCACATCCTTGAAACATGCAGTGCATTTTCTTCCTCCTCAATTCACTTTCCAAGTGTCTTCTGTGTTTGGAAGCTGGACTGGGGCCTGCTGAAGAAGCCATGGTGTCTTTGAATAGGATCTCGATGGGGGCAAACATCTAATCTCCACGGGGAAGAGTAATTAATGTTATGACGTGGTCCTGAAGTTAGGATTCTGGTGGCTCCCACTGAGCTTGACTGGGAAGGACACAGGCTCCTGAAGAGCCTCACTGTACACTAATTGAGCAATGTCAATGAGACCAGGCTGAAAGTGGACGGTCTGCTCTCCATTCAGGACGAAGCAGTGAGCCGAAGGTCAGAGCTCCTTTGGCTAAAGGAGACAGTAAGCCAGCACCGCAGGGGAAATGACGGTAGAGACAACCATAAAGCTTCTCATCCCACTTCCTGTGTGAGTTACTGCTGGGTACCTAGTGGCTAAGGTTCATGTCCTGTCCATAAGGAGGACATTTTTATTCTCACGGGAGCGAGGTGGTAATGGAGGTTCAGGATCCCCTCTTTCCCCACCAGGTTTGCAGAAAGGTGGGTCGTAGTCTCCAAACCTTTGATACTCGCCCCACCCCAGAAGGGTGCCATGGTGACTTCTTGGTTTCAGTAAGAGAAGAAGAAGGCATGTGAGTATAGCTGTTCTTGGAGAAGCAGACAAGCCACAAAAGAACATCACTTTAAGGCCAAAAAAAAAAAAAAAAAAAAAAAGCTCAATTTTACTCATCAAAAAGCCAGACAGGGTGGGGGTGGGGTACACACTGTGACTCTCAAAGACTTTGCTGGGAACAGTCAAAACACTCCTAAGTTGCCATCTTTGAGATATTTTTGTTACATGTTATTATTGGCGAGGGCTGAATATAGCCCTGATAATTTTTCAGTTCAATGAGCAGAGAGAGGAGGAGACAGGGAGGCAGGAGGAGCTGAGGTATTTCAGGAGTCAGACCCTTCTAAAATTAGGACCACGTCTGATGGTGGGAGCCGCTGAACATGTCTCCCCTTCTCCTCCTCTACCTGTGATGTGGGCTTTGGTGTCTTCTCCTTTCTGTCCAGCTAGCCTATCTTCTCAGTAGTCCCTGGACGAACTGAGCGTGTTACCCATGGATGGCTCTACGCTCTCCTCAAAATGTGTTTGTGTCCTAAGGTGCCCCAAGTTTGTTCGGGCACACGCATCTGCTTCAAAATGGCACTTCCAATCCTTCCATGGTTGGAAGATTAGTTTATTTACCTCTTCGGTGTCCTCTGGGGTGGTACCCACTTGTGTACCCTCCTCCACTTGAATGAACTGTTCTCTTCCTCTCTATTGCCCTGGGAAACTACAGCAGTGACCCTGGCGCTCCATTCATCTGTACACGGCTCTGTTTGGGGCGCAGGACCATGAGTACCAGTTTATCTTTGGCATGGCGGTAACTGACGAATGGAGAAGCATGCCTGTTACCTGGCTCTGTAAAGGGATTTGGAACGTCTCTTGGTGGTGGTGGTGGTGGTGGGGGGGTGTGTGCCTCACAGACCAGAGCAATGACACGGGCCAGGGACTGCCTTTTGTAGACACACCAGATCCACATGTCGAATCACACACACTCACAAGTCTCTCAAGGAGCTGGCTAGAAAACTGACAGGAGATTATGATGATGTGGATTCCTCCCAAGTCTACTGGACTAAAGTCTCCTGCTTTCGTCTGAGTGAGTCAGAACAACTTTATCCACGGAACCAAACATCATCAAATGAGAGTTGCCTAAAGAGTGGTGGTGGTAGTGGTAGTGCTTTGTGTGTGTGTGTGTGTGTGTGTGTGTACCGATATATTTATAAGCATCTTGATCATTTAGCAAAGACCACCCCCCCTCTTCATCCCTGTCCTTGTGCAATTCTGTTTTCAAATTCCTTTAAAAACCCGGAAGGGGGGGGGAAAAGAAAGAAAGAAACGTGTTAAATTCAAATCGCGGCTCTCCGGTAGAGTATGTGAAGTGTTCCAGCAGAGGTTGAGGCCGGTAATTATGTTGCAGCCAAGCTCCTGTTGACGATTCTCATGCAAAGCACTGCCTGATCCCAATTAGCACCAGCTTGTTTTTGCCTCTCTCTCGGTGCGGTGCGCGGCCCGCTGCCCACCTTCCTGGGGCTCCTCCCCGCGGGTTATTTGTTCAGACGCAGTTCCAGACACACCACTGTGATTTCCCTTTTCACAAACACGATCCAGCGAGGACCGGAAGACAATGAGAGGCACCTGCGCTTCTATTATAACTCCTCGTTCCGCCCACGAGTGAGCGAGCGAGCAGAGCGGGGCTATGAATAAGTGAGAACCGCCGGTCTAAGAATAGTAACAGCGCTTTCCCATAAACACACGGTCGGTCAGAAAACTTCTGCTGCTCGCACGAGGGACAAGCGTACCCTGCGTACCATTGTTGGGAACTTGGTAGGAATGTCCGCGCTGAGGGCCATTTTGCTGTCCGTGACCCAGCCGGGGGACTGAGGACAGTCCCCCATTCCGCGCTAGGAAAACAGTTGGGCATTCCTGAAATTGTGGGGAGTCCTAATTAATGTCAGACCGGGAAGAACCAGCGCAATGGCAGAAAGAACAATAAATAAATAAATAAATAAATAAATAAATAATTTTTTTAAAAAAAGATCATGGGCAGCGGAGTCAGAAAACACAAATTTAGGTTTGTCTTAGTGCAAGAAATATGTACTAAAGTGGGGTATGGGGGAGGTGTCTTGGCCAATAGAGTGCCTGCTTGGCAAGCAGGAGAACCTGGATGTGGATTTGCAGAACCCACAAAAAGACCTGGGTGCATCAGCATGATCCCAGCGTAACAGAGGCAGTGACTGGAGGGTGACGGGAGGGGCGTGTTGCTGCTCGGCCAGTCTACTCAATCCACCCGACTCAGCTCAAGGGTGATTCTTTGGGGCAAAGGACGAAGTTGTAGGAGTTTCTCTAGAAGGAAGCCTTCCCACATCAGCATGTAGGATGTGGCCACTTGCTAGCTCTCAGGTGTCCCCTAAGCCCTCGATTGCACCCATTCCCTTGCAGCTCTGTCCTCTTCACACATGCCAGGCAGGCTCTGGCCGGAGGGTCTCAGCACCTGCTGTTCCTTCCGTCTGAATGCTCCACCAGTGACATTCCCCCAATCAGGCCTGCGTTCAGATGCCACCTTTCCAGAGAGCCCTGACTTGAATACTCCCTGTCAAATGCCACACCTGAACCTTCTCATCCCCCCCCACCACCACGGTATTTATGAACATCTGCCCCAGCTGTCAACAGATGGCCTGTCTTTGTCATACCCAGCTACCTTGGCCCTGCTGAGGACCAAGAACTGGTTCCCCTGTGCCAGCTGGCACCAGGTCAAGCTTAGCCAGTAGAGGGCACTAGAGGGACACTGGAGGCCACAGGCTCTGGCGTGAGGTTCTCTGGAGGCATCTCTCTGTGGGCATCTTAACCCTGTCCCCCTTCACAGGAAACTTCCTAGCAGACGACTCCTCCTCCTGGGAGATGCTTGGTGGCTTTCACGGATAGGCACCTCCAATGTTATCCTTACCTGGGACTAGGCAGTGGCTTCCCGGGGAGTCCTACCTTCATGGACCTGCAGCTGGAAGGAATCACTATCCACTGGATTTGGTAAGAGTTCTCTGCCCCTTGGTAATGAACGCCCTACTGTGGGTTGTAATGTTTAATTGAACTTTTTCTGTCAAAAGAAGCGTGAGGTTCCAGGCTCCCATCTGGTTCCTGGCTGATGAGGTAAATGATACACTGGAAATGAATACATAAATGTAGGAGAGGACTTTGGTTGAAGAGAACTGTGTTTGGTAATTACCCATTATATAGCACAGCCTCACAGAAGGCAAAACCTTATTTTGTTTACTTACTATGCCACCAAAGGCTAGGATGCAAGCGCACTGTCATGAGCACTGAACAGCTGTTTTGGAGGTTGGAAGGAAGTAGCAAAGTGAGAAAGGAAGGAAGAGGTGGAGGAGGGGGAAGCATAAAAAGAGCAGAGCATGGACGGGTGGGTGGGTGGATGGGTGGGTGGACGGGTGGATGGGTGGGTGGATGGATGGACAAATGGGAAGACGGAGCAGTTGGATGAATGAACTGATGAATGAGCAACTGGATGAACTGATGGATGGATGGATGGATGGATGGATGGATGGATGGATGGATAGGTGGATGGATGGATGGATGGATGGATGGTGGATGGATGGACAGGTGGACAGGTAGGTGGATGGATGGATGGGTGGGTGGATGGATGGATGGGTGAGTGGGTGGATGGGTGGGTGGGTGGATAGATGGGTAGATGGATGAGTGGGTGGTTGGGTGGGTGGGTAGGTGGATGGATGGGTGGGTAGGTGGATGGATGGGTGGGTAGGTGGATGGATGGGTGGATGGATTGGTGGGTGGGTGGGTGGGTGGATGGGTGGATGGATGGGTGGGTGGGTGGATGGATGGGTAGATGGATGAGTGGGTGGTTGGGTGGGTGGATAGGTGGATGGATTGTTAGATGGGTGGGTGGGTAGGTGGATGGATGGGTGGGTAGGTGGATGGATGGGTGGATGGATGGGTGGGTAGGTGGATGGATGGGTGGGTAGGTGGATGGATGGGTGGATGGATGGGTGGGTGGGTGGATGGATGGGTGGGTGGGTGGATAGATGGATGGATGGGTGGGTAGATGGATGGGTGGATGGATGGATGGGTGGTTGGGTAGGTGGATAGATGGATGGGTGGGTGGGTGGGTGGATAGATGGATGGGTGGGTGGGTGGATGGGTGGGTAGATGGATGGATGGATGGATGGGGGGAGGATGGATGGGTGGATGGATGGATTGGTGACCTTCCCCTCACTCTCAGTTGTCAGTGGATGGCCTGAAACAGCACCTGGTATGGTTCAGATGATTGCCATTTAAACTTTCCATCCTTCTACCAACTGCTCAGAATATCAAAATACCTCGCCACAAACGCCAGAGCCTGAGGACCACATCTCATTTTGTGACCCTCTTAAAGGAGCCTAGTGAAGCTGAGCCGAGCAGAGGCCGGAAGAGGAACTCATAGTCATTCCAATTAGGGGGGCGGCTTGTTTCAATTCTGATGATCAGCATGGACGCGTGGGAACCTGCTCCGCCTGCTCTTTGGTGCAGCGACCATCTCCTGTTAGCACCCAGGGGCAGTGAGTCCTGTCCTCCTCTCTCTTTGACAAGACAGTCCTGTCTGTGTTGCCGCCTAATCTCTGGTGAGAACATACATTTTCTCACTCCACAGAAAGACGTACCAGTGGGCTCAGAATGAGCATTCCATGGCAGCATGAAACTCCCTGGCTAATTAAAATCCTTTGAAATTAGAACTACCTTCCAAGAGACTGGGCCCATTTTGTCACCTCTGCAAACTATAGGGAAAACCTGTGTGGAGATTAGTAAGCTCTGAAGGGCTTATTTAGTTATTTCTGGCCCTCGGATCTCCTTTGGCTTGCTTGGGGTTTCATTCTCCTTCACCTTCCCCCCCCATTTTTTTTTCTACTAAGGCCCCGTTCTTTTAGACTCATGCTGTTGTCTGTTTATAAAAATAAACCAAAAAGAAAGCTACAAAATCCCAAAGCCACAGATTACAATTACCTAGTAAAACACATAATAAGAATATAATACAGCTAATGAAAGAGCACCGGGGTGTGTAATACCAGCCTCCCAGATGTAAATAACGACTGTCTGTTTCAATTACTGTTTTCTTTTTACCTCAAATTCTAAAGAGCAGCAGAGGAAATTAGTGCCCTTGAAACTCGAGTTGCTGGAACGAAGCCACAAGCCAAGGGAAAGCAAGGAAGAGGCGAGGCGTCAGAGCGTTAGGCCTGGATGCTTCTTTCTTCAAAGAAGATGACGACATGAGGGTGGGGGGGAATCACATGAAAAGATGCTTGACACCATTCATCGTTAGGGAGATATAAAACAAAGTTGTGGTGAGACAACTAAAACTCACTTTTTTAAACTAAGAAGGCGGGGGCTGGGGAGATGGCTCAGCAGTTCAGGCTGTTCCTAAAGAAGACCCGAGTTTGGTTCCCGTGTGGAGGCTTACAGCTCCCACCTGTTTTAGGGGAAGTCTGGCGCCCTCTGGCGCCCTCTTCTGGATTCAGACAGCACCTGCACTCATATGTGCATATAATCACACAGAGACACACAATTAAGAACTAATCTTCTTAAATACAAATAAAAAACTAAGGCCAAATTAAAAAAATAAAGAAAAGGAAAGGAAAGACAACCACTGCTGGCTAGGTTATGATAAACTAGACTCTTACAGGACGCCAGTGAGGATGTAACAGCACAGTCTTGACAAATGTTAAAAGGTTGAACGCGGAGCCATTAGAACGTCCAGACATTTCACTCCTAGATAAATTTTCAAAGGGATTGGGGATGATATTTAAACGGACAGTTGTGTACAGGTGTTCCTAAGAGCATTGTGCAACCTAGCCCAAAGTGAGAAGTCTGAGCATCTGCCAATGGATAAACAGATGAACTAAACTGGCTTTTGTATAATGGAATATTACTGTTTAAAAAAAATGAAGGAAGTTGATCCTGTCTCCTCCAAAAAGCTACGGGTATATCAGGGATGATGGGGAGGAAAGACTGTGACAATGAGAAGCTGTGGAGGATTGCTGTTGAATACTGTCTCCTAGAAATGACAGGGCCATCACATTCACAAACTCTCAGCAGGTATGGCTGCCAGCCTAAGCCTTGCACGGGATCAATCTAGCCAACGCTCTACCAGGGAGAGGGAAGAGACTCACAAATGGGAGTAGAAGGGAGATGTGATCTAAACATATTGTAGTCATGTATGGAACTACCAAAACAACAACAACAACAACAACAACAACAACAACAACAAAACAGGGATAGACCTGGAAGGCATCTGCTAAGTGAAACAAGCCAGTCTGGAGCCTACTGTGAGACTCCAATTGTGTGAGATACCTAGAAGAGGAAGCATCACAGAATAAGAAAGCAGAGCACGGGTTATTACAGGACCAAGAAGGATGCTACTCATGTGTCATACAGACACAGTTTATGTTGGAGACAATGGAAGAATATTAGCTTTGCAATAGATACCCTCTCTCATCTACAGAGGAACAGTCCAAGATGTACCATGGGTGCCTGAAGCTGCAGAGAGCACGGCCCTATATATAATCACCATCACAGCATGGTCACTGTACTGTACATTCAAGATGGCTAAGTGACTAACAGGTAGGTAGCAGATACAGCATGGGGAGGCTAGACAAAGGGCTGGCTGGCGCCCTGTACGAGGTAGAGGTAGAGAGGGACGAGATGAGATTTCATCATTTTGCAGAAGGAAGTGTGCTTTCAGAACTTATAAACTGCTTAGTTCTAGACTTTTCGACTTAGTAGCTTCAGAGCAGGGTTTACTATAAGTACCTGAAAACACAGAAAGCAGAAGGAGGTGAGGAGGGGTTCCTAAGGAACATGGGGATGTAAGTAAATATAAGGGCACTGAATGAGCACCCTTGCATACAGTTCATAAATAAAACATGCAGTTGATAAATAGTATGTTTTGACATAATACAAAAAAGGAAGGAAGGGAGGGAGGGAGGGAGGGAGGGAGGGAGAGAGAGAGAGAGAGAGAGAGAGAGAGAGAGAGAAAAGAAGGAAGGAAGGAAGGAAGGAAGGAAGAAAGAGAAAGAAAGAGGGAGAGGAAGAAAGAGGCAGAGGAAGAAAAAGAAAGAAAGAGAGAGAGAGAGAGAGAGAGGGAGGGAGGGAGGAAGGAAGGAAGGAAGGAAGGAAGGAAGGAAGGAAGGAAGGAAGGAAGGAAGAAATAGCCACCATGCAACCTGAGTATTAAATCCACAAGACAAACTAACAGGCCATTGCTACGAGCCTATTCCCTCTTCTGTTACAACAAAAGACTGTAACAAACTTGATGAACTAAATTCTACACTTTGGAAACAGTCCACTCACGAAGCCAACGAACATTTTCTAAGGTTGGCGAGTACCAGGAGGGATGAAGGACAGTACTTTCTGTCAGTCCTGGGAGGTTTCAATTTATCTAATAGAGAGGCATCTCCCCTTAGCCACGAGCTCTTCTTAGAGTGACCAAAAGACGCCTCTCACTGGACTGGAGGAGTCTCTCTCTCTCTCTCTCTCTCTCTCTCTCTCTCTCTCAAACAATTCTTTCTGACGGGAACACTGAGATGTTTAATAACATGCAGACATATTTGGAAGACAGGTGTGGGGGGAGGAGCTGAAAGAGCAAAGAAAATATGGTGTTCCATAAACTGCTGGGTGTGAGAGAACACGGTGCCTCTTCTGCAAAGATGATGAGATGTCGCTCATTCTGAAGCACCAGCTGATCCTACTCGGGTTGCTACTTCTGGACCCCTCAGAACAGATCCAGCTCGCATCCTGCACAGCTGGTGCACTGTAAGCTCAGCCTGGCGGGGGTCCCGGGCACAGCCCAGCACTTGATGGAGGGGAGGCTGGAGAGAGGAGACTTCTGGCTCAAGGTGCCAGGGTCTGCACAATCCCATTCAGCTTCGCCCAAAACTACAGGACAGTGAGGAAAGGGAGCAACAGCTCCACTGTGCCGACAGCAAGCCCTGGACTGGTCTTCACTAAACATGGGGATATCAGACGAAAGAAGAGGGGCAGACAGAATAAACAATCCTGCTGGGGCCGAGGAGAACATTCTCTATGCTCTACCTGGCACTTCATAATCAATGCACTTAGGAATTTATTTCTCATATGCTTGGCTCCAGGTTGATGCCCTGCGATTTCCACCCTGACAGCATCCTGTCAGGCACGGGGTGTGGGTCTCAGTGGATGGACACGATGCTCTGTCATGGAGTCCTTCCCTTCTTGCTTCTTTCGGGAAGCATCTCTTTCACCTCACTGGTAAAAAAGTGGAGCCAGTGGGGATCTCTTGTCTGCAGCCAGGTACAACCTGGCTGTCGAAAACCAAGTGTGTGGATGTTCTGACGACTCACCCTCCAGCTCAGCAAGTAGAGATGCCACCCAAACTATAGCCCCGGGGATTGTCAGAAAGGGAAATGTTTTTCTTCTAAAACGTGAAAGGAAAGAAGAAAGGAAGGAAAGCAATGTAGGCAGAGGACGAAGATGCTTTCGGGAATTCAGACACAAACTCTTCAAATGCACAATGCAAACACAGTGCCTGAGATGTAACTTCTTTAGGATGAAGGGAAATATCACAGACATCACCAGCCTTGGCCATCTCAACAGTCCAATGTGTATTTCTTATCATTTACCCATGGGCTCAGAGAGGCCCATTGCTACACTCAGAATCACGCAGCAAGATCGGACAGAGTATGTACCAAAGCTGTAGTTCTCAACCTCCTCGGTCCAGAACAACAAGGAACATGGAGAGAGTCTGGACTCTGAGGCCTTGTGCCACGCAGATCCACAGCTCTTGCTTGGGATGGTGTTGATCAATCTGAGGATACAGCAGGGTAACACACTTGGAGGACACTTGCTTTTGATGTGAGGTGATGTAGGGGAACGTATACAGTCTTCCCGTGGTTTTGTTGGTAGTCTTCATGTTGAGTAACCTTGTTCAGTTCTTTTGATGGGACAGAATCTTGTTTTAGTTCTAGTTCATCTCCAGCATCAGTACCTTGGCGACCTCCTGCTTCCATGAAAAGAGAACACGCCCCAGTCTTCAGCTCTTTCCTGGGTCCCACGGTTCCTTGCGATGAACAATATCTGTCTATATTTATTTCTTTACAGCATTTAGTTTTATCCTTATCTATTTTTGGCAAACCATATTGATCTTCCCTTGGCAATGGAGAAAGATTCCTTTTAAAACAAAGTTAATAAATCTATGAATTGATTTAGAGAAAAAAATTTCAATATTAATGAAATTTTAAGGGCCTTAAAAATTAAATAAGAAGGATGTAGAGGGAGACTAGGCAGAGTGACAGGGGCTTGGGGAGGGATGCCCTCCATGGTTTAGCACAAGGTCAGTGAACCTCTGAGCCCCCAGACAATGGCATTGGGAGGTAGAGCCTCTGGGAAGAGACTCGGGGGATCAAGGGGGAGCACCTTCCCCCACCTCCATGAACAGCGGCGGCGGTATTGCCCTTAGGAGGAGCACTGAATGAGAGATTGTCTCTTGCTCTTTGCCTTATGAAGACACAGGAAGAAGCAGCCTCAGATACCAGGCAGAGCGCCCTTTAGAACTTGATGCTGTGGCCACAGTGGTTGTGAGCTTCTGGCTTGCAGAATTGTGGAAAATGAGTCTGTGACACAGCATTCTGGCCGTGAGGTTAATTTCCTGCGTGGACCAGGCTAGTGTCAGAGATATCACAGGGAAGGCTTCAACAGTTATCCACGTTGCTTACCAAGGAGGTGTGTCAGCTGCTATTATGAATAGGTCAAAGCGCCTGACAGAAACAATATTAAAACGGGAAGATTTATTTCTGCTTACAGTCTGAGAGATCTCAGTCCAGTCAGGGCCCCAAGCACTTGGGCAAAGCATCATGGGAACATGGGGTCGAGAAGCTTCTTCACCTCATTTCTGACTGGAAGCTGAGCAAGAAACAGGAAAGGCTGAGGGCAAACTACAGCGGCAACCACATGCCCCAAATGACCTTCTACCTCTGAGCGGGGGCCCCATCTCCTAAAGTTTCCTTGACCTCCCAAAATAGGAACATCATCTTGGGACTGAGTATTTAAACATGAACCTTTGTGGGACACTAAATACTCAGCCCATCATAACAGGATATCCTATGCCCCACAGCTGACACCTTCTGTCTCCATAGCCACCCTTCATACCTTACACAATGATCATCCAGGATTGGAGACTATGTGACAAACTCAGTCTGCATGGGGGAGGGGAGGGGTGAGTGGGGATTCCTTGAGAGGTTTTAAACTAAAACAAACTTCAGTTATTTATAAGATAGCACTTGCAGGATTAACCCATCTGTTTGTTAAATAGTTAAACCCACCTACCCACAAAATGTAGTGGTCTCAAGAAACTCACATAGCCAGGGTCCTGTTGTGCCAACTAGATGAACCCTGGGGGAGAGAGGTCCAGATGCAGCAGGCAGTATCTGGTAAGATCACACTTACTAATGCATATCTAGTTTTCTTTTCTTTTCTTTTCTTTTCTTTTCTTTTCTTTTCTTTTCTTTTCTTTTCTTTTCTTCTCTTCTCTTCTCTTCTCTTTTCCCTTTCCTTCCCTTCCCTTCCCTTCCCTTCTCTTCTTTTCTTTCAGTTCAGTTTTATTTATTCCTTTTAGAAATTCTCAAGTACATGAAGTTATGGGATATAAAGTAAACAGAATAACTTAAGAACTGCTCCCCCCCCAATAAAATGGATGGAGAAGGGAGAGAAGAAGAGGAGAGTTAGAAACATCCCCACCACTCACTAATTAGTAAGTTATTATCAACAGATTCTAATCGTATAACTTACATGAAAAATAGGGGCATACAGTCCCGCGAATTAAACAATTCCTTTTTTATCAGTGTAAGTTAATGTAAGTCAATATTGTCTTTTTCTTGTTTTGCAGGTTTAACTACTTTTAATAGAACACGCTGGACATGGTGTTGCATTGCCGTTAGTTAATCTTAGCATTGGGGACACAGATCCATAAAGAGTTAATACAATAAACACTTATAAACGTTCACAAAACCAGTCTGCAACCTTCTGAGGGACTGTACAAACCAGCAACTAAGAAGGGCCTCGTGCTGACGGCTGGAACGAGAGATTAGTACTTTGGTCTTTTCACTTCCAACCCATCTGCCTCCATCCTCTTCCTCTTCTCGATGATTGCACTTATTTTCTTCCACTGTCGATCGAGCTCTGCCTTATCATTGATTTCTTTGAATCATCTGGTTTTCCATCCTTCAGACATCTTGATACCATATTGGAGTGCAGCCTTGGGCAAAGCCTCCTTGTTGTTCATATATTCGCTATACTCCTCCTGAGTATCAGAGTCCCAGCGGCCTAAGGGACCCTTCTTGTTACGCTGGTCCATTTTGCTATAATCTACCTCTTCGTCACGATATACAGCCATGTCGTCCAATGTGGCTGGATAGCATTCTGCGTTACTGTTGGACAGGCCAAAGAAATCACCCAGCCGCTTCTTATCTTCTGGCTTCTTCAATGACTCAGTACCTTCCCAACCAGCAGACCCAGCAAATCTCTCATTGATGGACTTGATCAATTCTTTTGCAGATCCAGGTCCTTTGCCAACATCCATGGGCTCATCGTCCACTTCCGGCTTCAAAAAGTAGCTGTGCCTTTTCTTTTCCTCCTCTCCTTCCTGTCCCCAGTCTCGCTCCCTGCCTCTGTCCCGTTCCCGTTTCAGGTATCTCTCACACTCCTTGTCCCGAGTTGTCTTGGTTGTGGAGGGAACATAATCCCCAGTGTCTTCAAAATTTTTCATGTCAACCTCAGGAGGTTTCTTTTCTTCCAGTTTTCCTTTTTCCTTCTTGAGCTTCTTGTTTTGGGTCCCCTGCCTCAGGTATGACAAAATCTGGGTGAGCTTGCAAATAACGATGTCATTTGTAGTCAGTGTAGTCTGGGCCTCCACAGTGGGACAGTCAGCCTTGCTGTGTATGACAGTGGTGAGGATGTCTGTGTTTGCGTCCTCATCATCTGGGTCGACTACATAGGCCATACGTCCCGGTAAGAACAGCTCATTTCGCTTATGTGATTTACTCTCGAAAGGCACCTGATACACATTTCGGCCAAGGCACGTTTTAAATTCAATTTTGTTCTCATCTTTCTTGGTTTCCTTTTGAGGCTTTCGCATGAGTGTCTCTTCCTCCTTCTCTTTGTTGGTGATCTCAGCACGCACCTTTTGAAGCAACACAAAATCCAAACCATTCACCAGATGAGTGTGTTCCATATCACCACCCAAGAAGTCAGACTCCTGAATCAGTCGTCTTTTCTTCTCTGCTGCTGATTTGTGTGCCTCAGCAGTGGGGCCCACGGCCCTGTAGTTGGCCATGGTACTTATCAGCTTAGTTTCCTCATAATCTTTGTTCGCGCTGCCTCTCCGATCCTTGGCGTGGTCCCGGTATTTCTCTGCAAGTTCTCTTTCTCGCTCAATGCCTTGCTGGAGAAGCTTGGCATAATAGCTTTTCTTTTTCCTCCTTCGTGCAGCCGGGTCTTCATCCTCACTGTACTTGGCATCTCATGGTGACGTGGCTCAGAAGGTGGCACAGAAGTAGGTGTTGCTCTTGGGGTCATAAGACGTTTCCTGAAGTCTTCATTGGTAAGTTTTGATTGGTAGAAGAAATGAGGATCGTGGTGGCGCACGCCTGTAATCCCAGCACTTGGGAGGCAGAGGCAGGCGGATTTCTGAGTTCGAGGCCAGCCTGGTCTACAGAGTGAGTTCCAGGACAGCC
This sequence comes from Apodemus agrarius, assembly GCA_964023405.1. Taxonomy (NCBI): domain Eukaryota; kingdom Metazoa; phylum Chordata; class Mammalia; order Rodentia; family Muridae; genus Apodemus; species Apodemus agrarius. Next base: position 14,432,360 of record OZ030024.1, read on the forward strand.
AGGACTACACAGAGAAACCCTGTCTCGAAAAACCAAAAAAAAAAAAAAAAGAAAGAAAGAAAGAAAGAAAGAAAGAAAGAAAGAAAGAAAGAAATGAGGATCATCCAGATCCTGGTCATCTGGAGCCAAAGGGTTAGAGAAGAGCTCACTATCTCCCTCTGGCATTTTGGCTTCGGTTTCTCAACTCTGGTAATCTCAAAATGTCCAGTATTGTCTTTTAACGGGGAATCTTTAACATATAATCTGTCTTCTGTGATGTAAATGTCTTCCTACAGTTTGTTGTCCAACTCCCCAGCAATGGCCAGCAGCAGCTGTGAATGGATGTTCAAGGATCTAGCAGTTGCTCAGTCCCACAAGGCAAGCAGGCAGAAGAGAATGACTCTTCCTTCATCCTGTGTCCTTAGATAGACCTCCTGCGAAGGTGTGGCCCAGATAAAAGGTGTGTGACACCACGCCTTGGATCTGTGATTGGCTCTGTCCCAGATGACCCTGAACTCAGAGATCTCCTTGCCTTAATCTCCAGGGATTAAAGGCATGTACTGCCTTGCCTGGGCCTAAGCTTTTCATGGCCACTGTGCCTCAGGATTTCCATGCCAAGATCCGGGTCAGAAACTTGTATCTCCCAGCCTCCAGATTAGGATCACAGGTGAGCCTTCCAATTCTGGATTGTAGTTCATTCCACGACACTGTAGAAACGATAGGTAATGTGGAAAAGAACAGGAACAGATGGGTGGGGTGGAATCAGTCTAGGGCATGGAGTGGGACGGCAACCACACAGATGAAGACATCAATAAGATGGATGGGAAAGATGGCGGGATACACGCGGAAGTCACCAACGGGGCGGACAGATGCAGAGGGAATGGAGGTTGTGAAACAAAGAGGAAACGCTAGAAATAAAAACTCAATGGATCAAATTAAAAATGGCAGAAAACATCCCCCAGTCAACAAATCAGAAGGTATAATATCAGTGATGAATATGCTACATCTAAGCATTCATAAGGTCAGTAATAAATGAGCATGACTGCACTATATAAGAACTCTGAAATATAATCAAAAGACCAGACTTAAAAATGTACAGCATTGAGCTGCAACACACCCTGAGGACTTGGAAAATTTATTTGACAAAAGTACAGCAGAAAATTTCTAAAATCTAAAAAAAGAAATGAGTACCCAAGCAGAAGAGGCATTTAGAACCCCAAAGAGACGAGATCCTTTTTTTTGTTTTTGTTTTTGTTTTTTTGAGACTGGGTTTCTCTGTGTAGCCCTGGCTGTCCTGGAACTCACTCTGTAGACCAGGCTGGCCTTCAATTTATAGAGATCTGCCTGACTCTGCCTCCTAAATGCTGGGATTAAAGGCCTGGGACACCACCTCCCAGCTGTAACCTCATTTTCAGTTAGTAGTTCCAAATAGGAGAGCTTGGACTCTAATTGGGCAGCCAGAATTAGTTTCTTCTAGTTGCTACAGGTATCTTCTGGTGTATAACGATTCATTCCAAAGCTGCACAGACTGCACCAATCACAGGCATGCATACTTCACGCAGGGTGTCTGTGACTAAGATTGTAGGAGCTGTTTAGCTTGGGGATTCTGGCCTAGGGCCATGTTGGTAGCTTCTGTCGGAACGAGAGTCAGCTGTAGCTGTCAAGGGTTTAGTTAGTGCTCTGGAATCAACTTCCAGGATGGCTCCCTCACGTGGGAGGTGGAAGTGGTTGGGTTCCTCTCCATGCAGGCGACTGAGTGTTCTCACAACACAGTAGTGCTTTTCCCACAGTGAGTGATCCCTAGGAGGGAAAGGCAAAATGTCCTCCATGTCTCTGATGGACGAGACTCAGAAGTTGCATCCAGTGATCTTTGCAGCTCCTGCTGGCTGTGCAGTCGGTGGGAAGACTGTGCTAAGACAGCAAGACCTGGAATGGAGGCTCATGGGACCATCATGGATTCTGGGTTTCTTGTTCACCAGCCCAAAGCTAGCTGTAGTCGGTACTTGACTGTGTTTTTTTTAAGAGGACTGTATGGCTGTGCTTAGGAGCCATACATTTGTGTTATGAGCTAGTTGGGGAACATGGCATTTGTAAATATATTTGTGTCTCAGTGTCTATTCTGGGAGCATGGGGGGGGCAGGAGGAAAAACATGAGCATACAGAAAACACATTACAATATACACATAAATGCACGTGTACACACAAACACACACACACACAGTGATAAAATTTACCCAATCAGTACAAAGCACCAATGAGCCTCCTTTAGGAATATTATTAATACCTCAGTACACTAAAAATAATTTCCTTCCCCGGCTTTCTCTGCATTTGGCAGGGTGTTTGGCTCTAGTCCATCTTCTAATGGCCTAAAGTAAACTATTGCCTAACTAATCTTTTTATAGAATCCCAGACTCGGTAAACTTCAGAGCATTCTGAATTATGCCTAAGGGTCTTCTGGAGTTCTGTCCTGTTTCAAGAGCCTTCACTCTGGTATCCAGAGCTGTCCATTTTGTTGATTTGGGGTTGGGGGGTTGTCCAAATATACATTAAATAAGCCTGGTTTTGAAAATAAACAAAAGCATCCACAAAATGACGTGTACGTGACAGGTCCAGCTGGAAAGGACAAAGTGTCCGAGGTCAAGATCCCTGCTAGGGTTTGACTAACATGCACCCTAGGTTCCCCCTTGGCCCAGCTGGGGGGTGCTGTTCTGTGACTTTGTGAAGATGGGACCGACTTGGAGGAAGTGGGCCCAGGCAGGCTGGGACTTGAGGGTTACAGTCCAGCCTCGGGCTTTCTTTCTCTGCTTCCAGGTTCTCAGTCACATGGTCCCACTGCCACGGAGGACCCTGCCATACCCTCTCTGGATGGAGTAAAAAATAAACCCTTTTCTTGAGTTGCTTCTACCGGGGAACTAACTGATCACAGTGAGGGAGATGGGATGAATACAATCCGCAGCTGTCAAGAGTGGTCCAGCGTTCAATGTTAGGATGGCGTTGCATGAGTGTCATGAGTTGCTTGCATGAGTTCCTCATTCACGATCGCTCCCTTCCCCTTTCCACCACTCATGACTGTGAGGCTGAGAGCTCTCCACTAAAGCTCCAGAGGGAGGCCTTCACAGTTGGAAAGCTGCTATTAGCCTAAGGGTCACTAGTGGCTGGACAGCGGAGAGGGACGGCTCCGGAGGTTGAATGATTGGTACCAAAGGACCTTTGATTATGTTCCAGTCTTCCACAAGAGTAGGGAAATGTGCTTGACACAAGACATTTATACATCACAAACAAAACTGAGAGGAGCTAGAAGGTTCCCCAACCCAAAGAAGTTGGTAAACTCCTAAGGACCAAGAAAAGCTGATTACAATGACTGGAACATTACTCAATGAATCCACGAATCTAATGATCACATTGTATTTCAAAAACACCTGCAATTCTCAGGTGTCCAAACAAAGATTTCAAACCATGCTGTTCCATTTTTAAGGACCCACAGTATGTCATCAGTGGAAACTCAGCGTGTGTTCTTCTCACTCAGACCTGAGAGCAAGCCTGTGAGGTTGTAGTACAGGATTAGTACTTGGGAAAAGAAACACCATATGGGCAGGAACTTGACGACCAGGACTCTTTCATGGTGGAATGGGATATGGGATGTCTTGAAATTGCTCCTAACTGTGTTTTACAAAAACCTAGAATCTAGAATATGTCACCCAATGTATTCTTTATCATCATGTGCAAGTGGTTTCTTTTTTTATATACTCTAACACACACATGGTATGTGTGGGCTCTCTCTCTCTCTCTCTCTTTCTCTCTCTCTCTCTCTCTCTCTCTCTCTCTCTCTCTCTCTCTCTGTTTGAAAGCAATGGGAAATGACAGGGTAAGTACCCAGGCATGGCATCACCTCTCTAGCAAATGAAGAACACAGTGAGACAAATACTGTAAGGCAGTTATCAGCCCTCTGCGGAGTCAGTGGAGCTCCTGACCATGACCCCCTCAGCCCTTTAACAGAGGGCCTGTAGACCCTCCCAAGCAGCTTGCCGCAGTTAGAGGCCCAGGTGATCATGAGAACATCTCTTTTTGTTTTTCTAACCCACCGCAGTGAAGAACCATTGGCTGTACTGCGCAGTGGTTAAAGCAGCTGCACAAACATAAAGACCTGAGTTTGCGTGTAAATGGCCATAGTGAAAAGACCAGCCATGCATATGAATGCTAGGTTTGCTAGAAAGGCCGTGCCTCCATTCATAAGGTCAAAAGATGATCAGAGATGATTAACAGACATCAACCTTCCCATGCACACACACTCACACAGAAGTAAAACAAAGAAAAAATGTGCACCCATATACAGAAGAAAACCCGTAACTAACTATTCCAGTGAATTCACCTGTGCTGAGGGATACAACCAGAACTTTTGAAGGCTTCATTCATCTCTGGTTGGTGGGTCAGAACATGAACGTTTTCCTTAATAAACAGTAATTGTTTGGATAAAAGAAAAAAAAAAGGACAAGTCTCAAGGATACAGCATCCAAGAAGAAAAGCAAAAGGAAACAGCGCTTACAAAGAATGGTTTGGCTTGTTTCTTTCTGTGCCTGTCTTTTTAGAAGCACTAATCTAGGGATGTGTAATGGACGGGTCGTTCACCTATTCAATAGCTATGACATGGGTGTTTGCTAACCTAACAGTCGCATTGATCCCAGGCTGTCTGCAGTCACGCTGGATGCCTGCTACCTGAAAAATTTACTAAGTACCCATTCACTGACTACAATCAGGGGAAGTCAGCAATGGCTATAACAGAACTAGACATGGGACTTCCGGGTGGGGGTGGGACTTCCGGGTGGAGGTGGGACTTCCGGAGCGAAAATATTGAGGATGACTTCTTCAGGGGCCAAGTTCATCCCAGTTTTCTGTTGCACCTGCTTTAACTTCTTTGTTTAAACAACGCGAAAAGGACACAGAATTTCTTTCTGTATGCCGGCCTATTTTTCTCCAGCTTTTGGCTCATCAGAGACGATTTACTATTGATGGGTAGAGGAGATATAAGGAGAGGATGAGAGAAGAGGAAAGAGAAGTGGAGAGGAGAGAGTGGTACAGAGGAAACAGGGAGGGGATAGGGGAAAGAGAGTTGGGAAGAGGAAGAGAGGTGGCGAGGGGGAGGGGGAAGGGGAGGGAGAAGGGGAGGGGGACGCTCATTGTCATTAGACCAGAAAGCATTCGGTTGGTCAACAGCAGAACCCTTCTGGAAGACTCCTGACTTCTAGACTTCCCTCTGAGGACTCTCAGAGTGAAGGAAGTCAAATGATATCAAATATCCACGTGGGATCTGTTTGTGAGCTTGAAGGTGTTGAGGGAACAGTTTATAAAAAGCCTGGTTAAATATAGGAAGTACAGTCGCATTCCAGGTAACTTGAGATTTGAACATCCAATACGGCTTTAATGCGGGCAATCTAGTTGGCCCATTTTCACAGCTGTATAATATATTGCATCTATTTTAAGATCTGTAATTTTCCCTCCTTAGCTATTTCTCAACGAGACCCGAAAACATTTCCTCTCGCCTGATTCATGTTCCGCTGTTTTCCACATGCACATTCTTCACTTTTATTTTTCTCTACTAAAATAAATATTTACCTAGTTTATATACCCCTAACAGTAAGGGGTGGGGGGGGGAAGCAATAAATAAACACCAAATGCTTCACGCTGATCTAACGGTCTATCAACACCAAACCTAAATGCTGAATATCTTGGTCCCTATCCCTACACGGTTGTGAACATGGTAACTTAATGTAAAAAGCTACAGGTTTTTTTTTTAAGGTTTTAGTTTTAAATTTGAGCTCTTAAAAGCCCCCTTCCCCCTATCCTCTCTGGATGGCAGGGAATATGAGTCCTCTGGGGCTCAGTTTCTTCGTCTGTGCAGTGGGACCACTGCCACTCGTGGACCAGCCCTGACGTAAGGGAGGGGAGATTCCCATAAATGTGCCCAAGCTGCCCAGTGAGAACGCCCACACAGCTGGGCTGTGTCCAGCGATTGATAATTTTAGACTGGGCTTGGCTCAGCAGCTCTGTTCTTGCTGCTCCGGATAAGCCCCGTGTTCCTTGGTTTCCTCCAGGTTTGGGTTTCACTGTGGCCCCAAGGAGTAGAAAGATGAATTATTTGATTGGGAGGAGATATAAGAGATCGTGTGTCCGGCTGCTCTGCAAATCAATTCTCCTCCTAAGGATGCTCCTTTCTGCCTGAGATATCTGCCTTTGTACGGAGTCTGGCAGCATCTGTGTTTATCAGGTCAGAGGGCAAGATACATGCAGATGGAATATCACGGAGCGATGTAATCCGAGCGCACATGAGAAAGCGGCCTCAGAGGGAACCCTTCACAGTGGCCCTGACGGCACCTCAAATAAGCATTTACCTAATCTCCCCCCGCTGATTCCTATCTGGGTTCAGTGACTTCACTCAAGCTGCCGTCTGCTAACCAGTTAGGGCATGCTGACGATCGTGTCCACACTGTAATAAGATCTCGGGTCTTTCCCAGAGAAAAATCAGACTTGTTGCTGAGATGGGGTGCAACCCTGAGAGAACAGTGAACCTCACAGCCAGTAGGGACCAGATGACTCGGGTTCTATTTATCACCGAATCCCCGGGGAGGGGCGGGGGTGGGGTGGGGCAGCGAGGAGAATGTCCAGCAAAGGGAAGGTGGAGACGAGCAAAGGACTGGCCAGCAAGGTCTCATCACTCCTACCAACCGGCAATAGTAATATCCACTTACAACCTCGGGGCTGCTTTATAGATATGCTGGTGATGAGCTGCTTATAAGGGGTGTAGACAAGTTTCATTCAGTCACTGGATGTATACTGATTTGTCTTTTATAATAAACTGGAGACAGCGCTAGGGCATAGATCTGGCATGTGGAACATTCTAGTCTCCGTCAGGTTATTTCCATGACAGGCCTGCCATATAAAGTCATGGACTTACATTCTAGGTCAGAAAAGCTAGAAAATGAGAGGGGGGTATATAATGTATACAGTGCCCCCTCCCCCCCAGAATCCCATTTCACATACAGAAAGTTCTCCAATGTTTTCCTTCACAGTCTCAGGGGCTGGCACTATTACTCTTGTGTTAGTAAGTAAACTAAAGATGGCTGGAACACAGGTGCTACCCTGACACAGCACAGCATCTGGTTGGCGAGTGTCTCACTGGAAGGTAACGCGTACGGCATGGGCACGCTGCACGGCGGGATGGTACAGACCTGAGAGCATGGTGGCCTGAGAGCACACCGTGCCACTCAGAGTGATACACAATAACACATTACGTGCGCCATTCTGGAGCCTGAGCGACATCACTGCCTGCACTAGAAGCAGGGGTTGAGCAAGCCGCATCTTCCGATTGTACTTGGATGGCTTGGTGGCTATGAGGACTTCCTGCTCCTTCCGAGGACCCTAGTTTGGGTCCCAACAGCCACATCTGATGGCTCACATGCCTGCCACTCAAGCTCCAAGCGGGTGTGACACCCCACAATAACACTGAAGTCGTGTGTGCATGTGCACACATACAATCTCCTTTACGAACGTTTGGTCTCCAGCTGTCAGTGCTACTTTGGAAGGTTCTAGGAGAAAAAGAAGAGGCGTCCCGGGGGTGGTGCTGGTGGAGGTAGGTCAATGGGACAGGCCTTGGGGTTTGACAGCCTGTTCCCACTTCCTGTCCGCTTTCTGTTTCCTGACTGCAGATGAGCCTCGGTCAGTCGTCTTCCACTTCTGCTGACAAGTCTTCCTCCCCACGATGGATGGCATCCCCTTGGGCTGAAAGAAACCTTCCTTCCCGAAGTTGGTCAGGTCTTATGTCAAAGGGATTAGAAAAGGAACGAATGCAACCCCGGCTCCTTAGATCATCCTGCCGATTTTGGACCTGAGTATATAAGTCAGCTTTTAGTCGGACACTGCTTTGATAAGTGGCCCAACATCCATGCATTATCTAAGCCAAAGAGGTGCCCTTGGACCAATCCCAGGCTGGGCTTTCCTGAGTCATGACTTCCTCGGAGTCAGCTCTCCTCCAAGCACAGTTGTTAAGTGGAGACACGGTCTGGGTTTTCCCTGTGTCCTTCCTAAGCAGGGGCTGGGGCAGGACTCTGCTCACAGAGGCTTAAGTCAGGGCTGGAAGGAACAGCGGGAGAATTTGCTTTCCTTGGCTGGGTTCTGTCACAGTAGACACTCCTCCTATTAAAATATAGTGTGTTTTTCCAAATGGCATGATCTACTTCAACCGCCGTATTTCATCTGTCATCTAGCCCCCTACCTAGCCTGAACACTGGTTTTGGAACCATTTGGGGGGGGGGGGAGAAGGGACATGTAAAAGAAGAAGAAGAGAAATGTATGACGGGGGTGTGGCTGGCTGTGAGGGGGTGGGTGTCTATGAAAATTTATGTGCTGAAAAACAGCTGTAAAATGTTTAATGTTTCAATGAACGTTTTATGTTTACAATAAAAAATCCTCTAGCCAAGAAGGGCTTTAAAAGTTATAATTCTAGACGGTGCCAAGGGGAACAGATTCCACAGAGCCTTCTCCAGGGATTGACCACCCCCACCCCAATACACACACACACACACACACACACACACACACACACAGAGGCACACGCCATTAAACAGTAAAAGGATCTCTCTTTACAGGATGGATTTAGCGCCCAGCTCAATGGAGAGTGAAAGAGTGAAACAGGGAGAAACAACAGCCACGGCACCAGGGGTGATAACCAACAAGAGTGGAAATTTTACTCATTTCATCTGAACTCAAGCATCCATGGCATGGAGCCTTGGCAATCCAGGCTCTGGAAGGAGACGTAGAAGGAGCAGTTCAAGGCACTTGGCTCAGCCAATGCTTGTTCAGACCTGACTAATCAATCAGTTCACTAACAGTGAGACTGCTTGTGTGTGTTAGGCTGGGTTCGTCCAGGATAGAGCCTGCATGACGAGTCCCTGACTTTGACTGTGAGACTCAGATTCAAGTTCAAAAATCCATTCTAAGGGTTATAATTGTGGCGCCATAGGTAAAGGCCCTTGCCACCAAATCTAACAGCCTGAGTTCAAGCCTTGGGATACACAAGGTGAAAGGAGAGAGCTGTCTCCTAGAAGTTGTCCCCCTACATGCAACCCACAAACACATGCCCTTCAGCACTAAAATCTAACAAACCCCCAGTCTAAACTGGGTTGGCCTCTTAGTGTGTTTTCTGCTGGTTATGCTGAGTATTGAAACCCGAACGTTGAACACACCAGTGAAGCGCTCTGCCTCTGAGCTACAACCCCAGTTTTTTGTATGTTGTTTGTTTGTTTGTTTTTGAGACACACGGCAGCATTCAGTCTCCTGTGCAGAATGGCTGTGAGCTGTGTGGTGGCTTGAAGGAGAGTGACCCTTATAGATTCATATGTTTGCATATTTCATCCCCATTTGGTGGAACTATTAGGGAAAGATCATGATCTATGAACTTGCCCAGGGAGATGTGTCCCTGAGGGCAGGCTTTGAGGTTCCTAAAGTCTGGCCTTTCCTGTGTGCTCTCTCTGTCTTTGACTTGCAGTTAAGGACGTAACCTCTCTGCTGTTCCTGCCGCCATGCCTCTGCTCCGCCATCATGAACTCCAATCCTCTGAAACCATCAGCTTAAATGAAATACTTTCTAAATTGCTTTGATCATGGTATTTTATTACAGCTATAGAAAAGTAAACTAAGGCATCCTGCCAACCTTCTTGCTTGAGAATTGTACTATGGATGACCTGTTCAGAGATGAAGCCTTAGAGATTGTCACCACCATTTAGAGACAATATAAATGTGGCTTCCAGGGAGAAAGGAGGGTGTCTCCTTTCCCTGGTGCAGTATAGTTCCTGCTTATGAGCCTGCATATGCCTGGCTCCTGGCTGGGCTGGAAAGACAGTCTGGGGCAGGGAAATGATACTTATGAGAGACTCTGAGGACCATCCACATACTAACTCCATTTCCTTCTTCTGTCTGGGGGGATTCTATGGAGTATGTGGCCACTCCCTTGAGGGGACACCATATCTAGAAGGTCCTTGGTGTTTAATGTAGTAGGATGGTCCCTGTGACAAGCTGCCTAGTTGCTGGACTCTCCATGAAATTTCACAGGCACACCAGATCCAGAGAGATGGTGGATGAAACTCATGTCATCAACCAAAGGGTAAAGAAAACCAGGTTGCTGAAACCCCTGAGAATTGAGACTGTGCAGACATAAATAGTTAAATTCATGACACACTGTGGGCTGGTTAGGCTGCTGCAGAACAGTGGCTTACACAAACCATGAGTACAAACATATTTACTCATGCATACATATGCATGCATGGATGCATGCATACACACACACACACACACACACACACACACACACCTCATGGATACATACATAGACATTTGCACATATATACAAACATATATCCACACACATGTGCATACAAATGTATACCCACACAGGTATACACACACACACACACACACACACAACCTATATATTTATCTACATATGATATATCCACTACTACACATAACATTACAAAGCAGTAAAATAAATATGAACTAAAACAGGCTGTGAGAAAAGGTATATACAAGTAGAAGATTCTGGTTCCTTCCAATACCCTTGTTCAGCGTCACAAGGATTCCCTATCAAAACCAGAAAGGTACAGGCTACCCAATCACATTCAGAATGCGTCTTTGCTCAGAAATCATTGTTTGTGTATGATTCAAATGCTCGTGGGCATCTTTTTATTTGCTAAATCTGGCAAAGCTCAGGGGTCAGTAAATGCTATCGTTAATACAGAAAGGGCCACTGTAATACAGAAAGGCTTTTGCAGGCCTATCTTTGTCACCCACTGAGCTATTTCATCATCGTGTGAAGGAGCACCAGGCAGTCCCTACATAAATAAGCTATCTCTGTTTCAATAAAACTTTATATACAGGAGCAAGAACATGTGGGTACTAACCATAGGCTACAGCTGTGGTCCCCCTGCCCTCGGGATCACAAAGGTGCATCCCATGTGAGAGACTCCTGGTCTGTAAGACATAGAGCCTGTACTTACATGTCTCCAATAATATGGCTCTACAGTGGGAAAAAAGGTGTGTGTGTGGATATTTTGTGCTTTCTATAAGATTTCAAGTCAGGGCCTGTGAACAGCCGGAGAAGGATAATAACTTCACTTAAAACTGGGGAGGTTGAAATGGGAAACGAGGCTATCTAACCACACATACACATGTACACATGCATACACATGCATGCATGCATGCACACACTTTATGTATACATACATACACATGTGTATATACACACAAATACATATGTATACACATATGCATACATATCACACACTTGCACACATATGCACACACATACACTTATGTGCCCACACAGGTGTACACACACACACACACATACACACACAATCTAAATTGTGTACTCTGGTGGACTAGCCTTTAGTGTGTCAAATTAAAAGCTTCCCCTACCTCAATTACTAGCAATTCAATCGGCCAATTGGCAGCCATAACACATTAACCTTTCTGCCAAATCAATTTCGCCAAGTCCCCTTCCAGCACTCAGAGAAATTAAATGGCACCCCTATGCCTGTGAGGAGGGGCACGCTGTCTCCACTGCCTGCTCCGGCTTCCAGTCCTCACCTGGAACTCTTAGCATAGCTCCTGACCAGGGCCCTCCCCCTCTCAGCGGAACGCTCCTCTCAGGAGCCTGCCTCAAGAGTTGCTTCTCCTATCCTGCAAGCAGCTGGGTACAGGGGTCCGAGGCAGTGGATCCTGCCAGCCACTATCCACAGAACAAGCTTCACAAACTTTAGCAGCAGTGTTGGTTCTGCTTGGGATGAACCTCAGTCTTGCTGTCACAGCCCTGGTGAAGAGTACATTCACCTGGACACTGGCCCAAGCTATTGCTGAAGTCACGGCAGGGGGGTGGGGGGTGGTAGGAGACCCCAGATCCAGCCCTTCCTGCCACCTCTGGTGGGGGAGGGGCGCCTGGGCTGGCTTCTTAAAAATGGGAGGTCAAGCCTGGAGGTGGTGGTGCTCACCTTTGATTCCAGCACTCAGGAGGCAGAGGCAGGAAGATCTCTGAGTTGGAGCCTCGCCTGGTCTACAGAGCAAGTTCCAGGTCAGCCAGGGCTACACAGAGAAACCCTGCCTCAAAACAAAGCAAAAGAAAAAGAATGTGAAATCTCAGAAGATAAGGTTGTTGTTTTCTAGCTCTGCCGTGCTGGCTGCCCAGGGACCAGGTAGAGACAGAGCAGCAGGATGCTAAATTAAAACTAACCACAATAATAATAAAAAGTGTGAAGGACTATTTGTGGATGGTCCAGAACACGTGCACACATACATACATACACACACACACACACACACACACACATACATACATACACACTCTCTATCATCTTAGAGAAGTGAGAGGATACACATATATTTGTATTATAAGATGCCAGTAGCTTTGGTGCAGTACAAGTCTCATGATTTCAAAATTATCTCATGCCATCCCACTGGCCAGCTAGAACCCAGAGTTTTCATTTGTAAAGCCCAGAAGTCATACACAGAGAGAATCTTCAAATTACAAGTTACGCATAAATACCGGATTTTATGTCTAATTACAACGGTAATGAAATCGCAGTCAGGATGATGGCCCCATCACACGCTTGCCTCATATTTAATATTAGGACGGGGGAACATGATCTCCCCAACTCTGGCAGCTTCCCAAATCTAGAAATGACTGCCGCTTCCTCTCCAGTGACAACCTTAGGAACTTTTATGAGACATGCACGGGGCCTTGGAAAACGTCACTTTTGCCTAACAGAGCTGTTTCTTTGGGAGACAGAATCAGGACCTCCGACTTGGAGGCAGGTGGCAGCTGCCACTTAGAAGGCTACCTCGAGTTGCTTGAGGCCTTGGCAGTGACATCAGAGCCCCTCCCCGTTGGTCCGGACTCACAGAGGCATGCTGACGCCTTTCTTTGGGAATGGGTGAAATGAATTGAAAGAAGAACATGGATAACAGGGAAATGGGGTTGTGCCACCCCGGTAAAGGGCCCGTGAGGGAATAGTTAGTAATGACTCAGCCACGGGGTGCATTCTGGACAACACGTCTACAAACGTGAGCTTGTAAAGAGTTTCTCTTAGGTCAGATCAGGGCAGGAGGAGTAATAGGAGTCCCCTGAGGAGCAGGGTGCCGGGATGTCCTCTGTGACACATGGTTTTCAAACTTTCTTTCTATATATCCCAGTAAATAGAAATGCTTTGTGTCACCCCTCCCCCATTCTGCCTCGGAAAGATCTTCTCTGCTCCGGAATCTGTTTATGGGCTTCTGTGGTCAAGGCGAGGATGGGGTGTAGAGTGGATGCCAGAAAGCCATTTTGTGTTGTGTTGTGGGGACTCGTAACTAAGTACATCATGCATGTCTGTATGGGATGTGAATGGGTGCCCAATGTGGGAACGAGAGAAGGTGTGTGTGTGTGTGTGTGTGTGTGTGTGTGTGTGTCCCCTTGTGACTACAGGGGCCACAGAAATGGAATCCATTTGTATCCCTCATCTGACTCCTTTTTCTTGGCCATCAGATCTCCTAGCTTTTATGGTCTTCCCCAGTAAATTGTAATTGACTGATATCCTTGTACTGAAAAAAAAAGGAGGAGGAGGAGGAGGAAGAGGAAGAGGAAGAGGAAGAGGAAGAAGAAGAAGAAGAAGAAGAAGAAGAAGAAGAAGAAGAAGAAGAAGAAGAAGAAGAAGAAAACAGGCCCCTGAGCCCTGGGTCTAGGCCCTGGGCTTTCTGACTCCACTGCTTTAGCTCATGGATCATAAACTAGGTTCTGAGAAATGTGTCTTTCCTGTCTCCAAAGCAGAACAGAGGCATCAGTTCATCCTGGAGATCGAGTTTGCTGGCCCTTGTCCCCTTCCACCCTTTCCTGTCTCTGGTCTCTGCTTTCACCGTGAGCTGGAGCTACCCACAGTGATGTGTGCATGTCCAGGACCAGCACTGCGAAGGCACATCTGATGGGTCTTGTTTATAAAGTGGTGCAGATGTCTTCTCAGGTTTTTTTTTTTATAATTTTGGGGTGACCATGCCCTGTGTAGTCAGGGACAAGCAAATTTCCAAAGGCAGACAGGTGTGCCTAAGAGAAGGGCGATCTGGCTGGGACACGGTGGAGTGGTAGAGAATTCGTCTAGAATGAGGGAAAACTTGAATTTGACCCTCAGCTCTAAAGACAGAGACAGGGAGAGACCCAGAAGTGGAGAAAGCCAGAGTGAGAAAGAACGGGACCTCATTAGGAGGCTATAAACCACAGTGCCCACCGCCAGACCAAGCTAAGTCTACCCAGTGGATCAGGCCACCTGTAGAAATGACACACACCCCATGGCAGACCAACCCCGTTCATTTTGCCCATAAGGAAGCTCGGTGCCTTCTATTTCCACAAAACACTGCAGACCACATCATGTGTAAGTACCATCCAGCACGGAGAACACTGGGCTCTGGCTCGATCTATTCAAATGACCTATAGTCTAAGGCACCTACTATGTGCTGGGGCTCCTTACTACTCCTTTGCCTGTAGAGACTCTTAGGACAATGCACCAGGAATAAGACACATCTCGAAATCTTTGCATACAGAAAATGTCATTAAGTCATTTTCAACTGCTTCAGGGTGCGGAGAACAGACATGCAGTGTTTACTTGGGGCTTATAGAGTGTGATTTTCAATCCCAAAGGCGGTGAAACGGGTTTGATGTAAACTGAGAAGGGACTGGATGATGTGCTCTCCAAGATTTTTATCTTTGTGCCAGAGGATTTTGTGAGAGTGATATCGGCTTCCCTAAACTTCCGAGGCCATGGGCTTATAGCTGTGCTAGGAAATAGAAGCAATAATGTGTATATGTATGTATTTATGTATGCATGCATGCATATACATATACACATGTACGCATGCATGTATGTATGTATGTGTGTGTATGCATGTAATGTACATATGTATGTATGTATGTATGTATGTATGTTGCATAATAACAATACAGCTCAAAACCAAAGTGGTAAACACTGATTTGGCCTGGAGCTGGGCAGGTGGCTCAAATGGTAAAACATACAGCACACAAACACGAAGAACAGAATCTGGATCCCTAGCACACAGAGGAATGAAGCAGTGTGTGGGGCTCTAACTTTAGTGCTGGAGGGGACAGAGGGACAGAGATTCCCAGGGCTGACAAGCCATCCAGTCCGTCTATCCCATCAGGGAACTCCAGGTTCATTGGCCCTGTCTCCAAAATGACACTACGTCTATACAAGACTGGCCCTGCAAAACCATCAGTTCTGGGTAGGCAGGGGGATCATGGGGTCCTTCCCTGTTCTGCTATGGATAACATTCTGGGAGAGAGGGAGTCATTGTCTTCAGTCGTGCACCTACACGATTGAGCCCAAAAGGCTTCAAGAGATAGCTTTCAACCCCATGGTTAAATGCAATGGGTCATAAAGAAAAAGAAAAACCTAATAGTTAGGAATATGAGAAAGAGATTGGTAGGGAAAGTGGGTGGCTGGAGTAGGAGCGAGGGAGACGGGAAGGCTGTGTGTGAGAGCAGTTGAAATAGACTATGCACACCTGTGAATCTATCAAAGGGCAACTCTAGTTCATAAACCAATCAAGTGGCAAGCAATCGAGGAAGATACTTGATATTGACTTCTGGCTTCTACTCATACACACTGGCACATATACCTATGCATATACGTGTGGTGTGTGTGTGTGTGTGTGTGAGAGAGAGAGAGAGAGAGAGAGAGAGAGAGAGAGAGAGAGAATACACACATACATACACACACACACTTGGGCGCCCGTGCACGCATGCATACAAATGAATTAATACGAAGATGACCTGCATTTCTATCTATAGCATGGAAAGGGGCAAGATTGGAGGAGGAAGTGAGAAAGTGTTCAGAGGGGTCATTGCGGGAAAAACTGCACAACCGAGGATGCTCTGCATTCCACTGAACACAACGGAGAAGCCACGCTGCTAAGGAACGGAAGAGGTAGCGGGTCTGAGGATCGTGCTCGATCACCTCGGGCTCCGTTCTCTGCTGGAATCCAGGGCTCTGAAAGAGTGCTCACCTAGTGACGAGCACTTGCCACAGATTTAATTACAGATTGTGAATGAAAGAGTGAGAGCCGGAACAGGGAGGTGTGGCTATGGGGGTCACCAGAGCCGCCTCTCTCTTCCTCCTGGATGGCATGGATTCTTGCTACTTCTCAGGCGTGGCCCCGAGATGAGCTCGCACAGTTGGTTCATCCCCTTTCCCCTTCGACAAGCCTAGTAGGAACAGGTCAGGCTAAGTTCCAGGACAGATAAAAATCTACATCCAGCAGTAAGCCACATCACACTGTGTCCACGGCTACGAGCGAATCCATGTGGTATAGAGGGCTGAACGTTAAATCACTGCAGTTTGGGGGCTCTTACATCAACTGGCTCCATCTGGTACAAGAACGCAGAGCAGAGCATGCTTGCTTTTGACTTTGACATATTGGGAATAGCGACGTGCAGTTGTCCAGGCTGGCCACAGAGAGAGCTCTGGTGGCCAGACCAGCAGAGAGGCCACTCCTCAGATGCTCTGGGAAGAATGGAACACCTCAGCGACTGGGCAAGAAGCAAGAAAAGACGAGAGAGCAGGGAAGACAGTAACACACAGGGAAAAAATGAGGCAATGAATGTATGCTACGGCTATAGTTAATATATAGCTACAATATAGGATATCAAATACCCATTTGTTATTATAGCCTGGAACAAGCAGGGGAGCTTACAGCCAGCTTCCCTTCCCTCCTTTCTTCCTTCCCCTCTCCATCCTTCCTTTTCCCTCCTCTTCTTATCCTTCTCTTCTCTCCTCTCTCCCTTCCTACCCAGGAACTCTTGCTATCCAGCCCAGACAGGCCTCAAACTGAAGACGCCCCTGTCTGCCTCATATACCAGAAGGCTGGGATTAGAGATATGGTCCACCACATCTGGCAAAAATGCTTTTGTTGCAGACAGATGTGTAAATCAAGAACAGTGGGCTATCGTGTGTCTGTGTCACTCGTCTACTGTGGAACACAAAGTGGTACCTAAACCATTAACGATGGTTTGCGAGAATCATAAGCTGAGAGTTAGATATGCGGTCAACACCCAATGACCCCTAACACGTAAGCTATGAATGTACAGGAGCCAACGGTGGTAAACACAGATACAGAACGGTTGGGCTCTGGGCACCGTCAATGCTTCTGTGCCCACTAAGGGACATGAGCTCTGGGCTTGACTCTAGGGAAAGGGAAATGAACTCACCTTTTCTTAAAAACAAAACTAAACGTGTGTGTGTGTGTGTGTGTGTGTGTGTGTGTGTGTGTTGTCCATGCCACAGTGCATAAATGTGTACACAGAAGTGTGCACCAAGGACAATTTGTGGGAACTGGACCTTTCTTCCCACCCAATGAGTTTGGACCATCAAATTTAGGTCAGCAGGAGGCAAGAGCCCTTCCCTACCGAGCCATTTGAGTGCCCTCCTCCCAAATTAACTTTAGTGAGCTTTTATCACACCCTTGTAAAGAGCTGTTAAGGGCCCCCTCCCAGAGGAAATGATCCAGTGTGCTTTGGGAGGGAGACTCTCTGCCCACTGCCCTGACAGTGGAGCTGTGGAAGATCCCTAAGCTTCAGAAGAGACAAGCAACAGCGACCGTGGGAATTTATATGCGCGTGGGCTTGCAGAACTGTAAATCCAAGGGTTTTCTCTTGTATTGCCAGAGCCTCAACTCAATTCAAGGGTCAAGAATTTGAAATGCTGGCGGACTCCCTGCGAGCAAATATGATGGCCCAGGTCCTAAACATATAGCTGCATTTCTCAAAGATGCACTGAGATGAGTCCCTGAGGAAGAATCAGGGGTTTCTAAGGATTCTTCTAGAACTACACACACACACACACACACACACACACACACACACGGAAAGATAAAGGGTGAGGAAGAAAGAGCATGTATAATTTGAAACAAAATGAGGTGTAAGGGTTTTAGCGTGTGTTTGTCATAACTGAGGCTGTCGCTGCCAAACATAATTTCTTGGGAAAAAAAAGAGAAAACGATTAAGAAAGAGCTGTATCACGGTCATGCTCAGATTGTCGCAAAGATGCTCTGGGGCTGCCCGCGCACATCATCTTTAAGTCTACGAGACTATCCGCCGTGGGCCCTAGGTCTTACTGATGGCGTCTAGAGGGCACACATCCCTTTCCCAACACTAAGGGTTCAAAATTAAGACAAGAAGGAATGTTGCTAGGAAGGCTGGAAGGGCTGGGAGAGCGTTGTGGCTTGCAGGAGTGCAGAACAATTAAACTGAAACCGTTGTTTTTCCGGAACGCAGTCATTTCAACGGTAACGCTTTTATATGTAAATTATTAAAACTTGGAAACAAAAAAACCTTTCGCTTTAAATTGAATTGAGACTATCTTAGAGTAAAAAACGGTTTGGCGAGGACGTGCTTAAAATGAAAATAAAACACTGTAAGGAAAAGGGATCATATTTTGGAGGGAGAAAATACAAATAAAGGCTGTGGGTGTTTCCCCCTTGTTTGTTTGTTTTGTTTTTGATTGCTCGGTGCTGTACTGAGAAAAAGATAATACCGCTGGCTACAGATCCACTCTTAACTTTCTGCTTAAAGCTAAGTGATGTTTCCATTTGGTAAATTATAACTGTTACCCAAACCACCTCAGAGGAGAGGCTCCATGGAAATATTATGAACCCGAGGAAGACAGGGAAAACGTACTTATTTGAATAAAGACGCCTATTTCCAAATGTTCTTTCAACGTGTCTGGGGAAATCTCTTTTCTTTGGAAACAATTATACTTAAAATCTCCTTCCTTTACTGAAACAGAATTTGATGTCACCTGAATAGATGTGGGGAAGGTGGTCTCATGGAAGCAATGCAGACCAATGCCCCATGAGCACCCTGGAAGCACATCACTTCCTGGCCGCCATCTTTCCCATGGTGCCTAGGATCTGTGCTATACATAGTATATGCTTCTGCGAGAGTATCACAGACAAGAAAAACGAGACAGTGAGAGGAAAGGGCGTCCCCTGATGCCCGGGGACACTACATGATAGGTTTAGCTCTACCACCAGGTGTGCGTCCATCACTGGGGTCATAACCTCAGCCAACAACCGATAGCTCTGCTAGAGAAGAATTCATTTGCTCCATTCACCCACTCAACACTACTGCTTCCCACAGTGTCTGATAGCTCCCAGGTTAACGGTTGTGCAGAGGGAATAAAGGTGGTGTTGACCGAGCCATGGGGGCCGCTTTTCCCAGCTCCTGGCTTGCTCCTGCGTGCCCCAGACCCTTTCTTCACTGTCACCTTCTTGATCCCAATGACCTCTCTATTCCCCACTCCCGCACACAAGGTAGCAGAAACATGACTTGTATGCATTAAATACTCAGTAAACATTTCTTAGCTCTAAAAAATTCCTTAGGGAAAAAACTGAGCCCCTTAAACAATATGTACATACATATAAATGTAAGTGTATATATCCATGTGTGTGTATGTGTGTATATATATATATGTGTGTGTGTGTGTGTGTGTGTGTGTGCGTGTGTATATATATTGTGTGTACGTACACTTTATATAGGCACATACTTATATATTCAAAATACAACCATATATAGAGAGATGACGGGAGGAGTAGGCACTATGGCACCTGTCTTTTATCCCAGCACTTGGGGAGGCAGAGGCAGAGGTAGGCAATTCTCTGTGAGTTCAAGGCCAGTGTGCTCTACATACCAAGTTCCAGGCCAGTCAGGGCTACATAGAAAACCTGTGTCTTCAAAGAACAAAAATGAATCACACACACACACACACACACACACGTTCTATATGATCTATGCATATAGATCATATAAACAGGCATATATTTTAGAGTGTCAGCTATTAAATAAATCATATATATATATATTTTTTTCCTATCAAGAAGAGGGGGCCAGCAAGATAGCGCCCCAGGCAACGGAGCTTTGGTATCCGGACTCACAAGGCAGGGGAGAACCAAGTCACCCAGGTCCTACTCTAGCTTCCACACCCCGCCTTGGCAGATGCATGCGCATGCATGTGCCACAGAAAAGAATAACAGTAACAGCCATGGAGATGGACATGCAATAGATCAATGTCATTAATTTATTAAAAGGCAGGATGCTCCCATAGCAACAAATAAACATTAAAAATACACAAGGCACGATTTTCTAACTGGCTAATCCACTTTGCGGGAGTATCACAACTATTCATAGGACATCCTCCAGACATAGCAACTGTTGGGTTCATAAAAAGAGAAAGAGGTTTAGAGAATATGGTATATGGTGGTGTGGAGGAAGGGGGTGCCCCAGTGGGCCTGTGTCCAGGCATCCCTTCCCCTGAGGGACCAGACACGCACAGACATGGTATAGAATAGAGTTTATTCAGGGCAGAGGATCGGAGTTAATGGTGTGGTGGAGGCAGAGAAAGGCAGAGAAAGAGAGAGACAGAGAGAGAGGGGGGGGAAGGGAAGAGAAGAGAAGAGAAGAGGAGAGGAGAGGAGAGGAGAGGAGAGGAGAGGAGAGGAGAGGAGAGGAGAGGAGGCCAGCCATGAACACATGACCACATGGAGAGGGGGGAGGGGAGGAGAGCCCAAGAGGGCAGAGAGGAGAGAGTGCCAAGAGGCAAGAGCTATGAGAGAGGGGAGGGGCAAGCAGCCCCTTTTATAGTGGGCCAGGCCTACCTGGCTGTTGCCAGGCAACTATGGGAGGGGCATACCTGGCTGTTACCACATAATTGTGGGGTGGAGCTTAGACAGAATCCTAACAGTTACAAAGTTTGACTCTGATTCTAAAGTTTCAAAAGAAAAAAAAAAGCATTGAATTTATTTAGCTTCTGGTAATGGGAGAACAGAACTCCTGTGCTGGTTATTTTTTATTTTTTATTTTTGGCATTGCAGTGGCTCCTTCCCGAGGTTGCGCAGTGAGAGTCCCTTGTGGAATTTTCTCCTGACTCGGCGGCACATATGGCCTCGGTGGCAAGACAGCTGTGGAACTACATAATTGTTTACAAACGTGCAAAGTAACTACCAGAACCAATAAAAAATAATAACTTGGGCATCCATAAACAGAAATACTATAAACACACAATGGCCCATACTTTATAAACACCGTGGAGGGAAACAGACAGCCACCCAAGCCCCTTATTTTGAAATCTCCTTCCATAAAGCCAATGACATTGCTGGCAGTCTAGCCAGCTGATGCCCTGTGCCATAAGTAGCAAACAGCTTCTTGGTCATTATCAACAGTTACAACTTAGGTGTTGTGCTGGCTGGTTTCTTTCCTATGTCAACCTGACACAAGCTAGAGTCAGGAGTGTCACGGAGATACAAAGGTCTCTGTGAGATCCAGCTGTAAGGCATTTTCTCAATTAGAGATGGGGGTGGGGGGAGGAGGCAGCCCACTGTGGGTGGTGCCATCTGTGGGCTGTTGGTCCTGGGTCTATAAGAAGGCAAGCTGAGCAAGCCATGGGAAGCAAGTCAGTAAGCAGCACCCCTCCGTGGCCTCTGCATCAGGTTCTGCCTCCAGGGTCCTGCAGTGTTCTGAGTTCCTGTCCTGACTTCCTTCAATAATGAACAGCAATGTGAACATGCAAGCTGACTAAGCCCTTTTCTACCCGGGTAACTTTTTGGTCCTGGTGTTTCCCTGGGGCAGCAGAAACCCTAACTAAGGCAGGTACCATTAAGAGGACTGCAGAATAGTTAGTTTGTTTACCAGGAGATGCATGCCAGTCTGTTCTAACAAAGTATCAAAACAGCAGCTGGCTTCCCATCTCCGAAGACTTAGGGAAGGTTGGGAAACACAGTAGCCACCAAGAGGAGGGGATGGAAATAAACACAGGCTGGAGAGAGCCTTCATACTGCCCCCTGGGATCCATGCCAGACCAACCTGAAGGGATTCCACAGTGGAGCGTCTATCCAAAGGGGGGACAGTCCTGTCCTTTCGTGCTTCTTCCTTTGAGACCCCTTTGTGTTTCCATTCTACTTCCTTTATTTGTCTAGGAAGACTCCTACTCCATCATCAAAACCCAAATCAGTTATCACCTCGTCCACGACCATGGTGTTATCTATCATCAGGGAGATTGGATCACAGCTGTCTCAGCCACACTGATGAGCCCTGGACCGTGAATTCAAACACTCTACACACGATCATTGGTCAGTTGCAGACCAGACACAGGTCAAGACATGCTGGAGCTGCAGCAAGGTGCAGGGTAGACTGAGCTTGCGGTCTGTAGCCTTGCGTCTGGTGGAGTGATGTTACGTTATTCCAGGATCTACAATTGCTGCAAGTATTATGCTACTACCTTCCATAGTACTCATGGGGTCCTGTCTCTATAGTCACATGACCTTTCAGTTTATCAATGTTTACTGCTTTGATTTAAGTTTAGTTTTTAAAATAGACACACACACACATACATTCACATTTGACATAGGCCCGTAGGGGCAAAAGGGCTGACAGCCCATACTTGATCATGTGATCTGTGAAGAGAACATCTCCCTTTTGACACTTCTCAGAGGAAATGTGACTTCCTAACATCCCCCCCAAACCACTGTCTTGTGCAAATTGTTATTAGCCCAATTTTACAGAAGAGAACGTCAAGGCATCTCTGCCCCCTGAGTTTGGTGAGCAGAGTGAGATATTTCCTTTCCTAATGTAAAATTTAATAATTAATTTAAATGGACTAGCTAGTAAGTAAGACCAAATAAATAAAAGCTGGATGAGGAGACAGAGGAGTCATATGTGGTGGTGCATATCTGTAATCTCAACATTCGGGAGGCAGAGGCAGTAAGTTCAGGATTTCAAGGTCAACCTTGGCTACATAAGGAAATTGAGGCCAGCCTGGACTACCTGAGACTGTTTAAAGCAAACAAAAAAATAGTTGCATGGGAGAGAGATAGAGAGACAGAGACAGAGAGAGAGAGAGAGAGAGAGAGAGAGAGAGAGGGAGGGAGGAAATTGGCTAAGTGTGCAAGACTGAGGCTACACTACGGTCCACAAAGATTTTAGGACATTTGATGTACACCCATTAGGTAAATGAAGACCCTGTAGTCAGAAAGGCTTCCTTCTGCACCATGTAAATAAATCTCTGTGAGTGGTCTTCTATGACTTGTGTCCCCCAAGGGCTTCTGTGCTAAAGCTGGACAGCTAGTCTGTGGTGCTCTTGAGAGGTGACGGAGCCTTTGAGAGAAGGGACACATCCAGGAAGCGACATCGTGGGGATATAATCTAGTACCACAAAGCAGATGTGAAGAGGATGTTGGGAACCCAGTATCTTCTCCTCTATTCCTTGATAATGTGAGTGGCTCCATCACACAATCTCACCATGAGGTGAGACTCGTAAATCCAACAGGCTAGCCCACCCAGACAGAAACCTCCAAAACTGTGAGCGAAAACACATTTCCCTTCTTAAAGTTGATTTTTCTCTGGTGTTTCTTTTACAGTAACAAAAAGCTCACTGATACAAGTTCTCATGAATTTCCAACCTTCCATTACTGAGAAAGATGAAGGCTGCCACTGAACAAGGGGAACTGTCCGATGTGGCAGATCCATCACAGTATCCTGAGCACCCAGAAGTGGCGATGTGAGCCCTCCTGGCAGGCTGCATCTGGGACCAAGTTCTCATGATAAGCTTTCAATCTCAAATCTCAAGCAACAGTGAGCTGGTGAACCACATCCCAGGCTGCTGTGACAAAGTCTAGAAGTCAATGGCTTCCAAAGGAGAGATCTGGAAGTCGGAAGTGGGAAATGGGAGGTGTTAAAAAAAAGAGTGCCCCCACCACAGGCTCAAAGAATCTGCCCTTGGCCCTTGGGGATCTGGTGTCCCCTGATACCCTGAGTCAGTGCCAGCACAGTTCCCGTGTCTACCCCTGCCCTCAGGTCACATTCCCTCCGCATTCCTTCATGTCATCGTCCCTGCGTCTCATGCATCCTATGACATTTTCATAGGACGCTGGTAAAATGGGATTAGGTGCTTCCCGACAACTTGATGTTAGCCCAGTCTTCTGGTTTCCCTTTTTATTTGCAGTCCCTGCTCTTGATGGCAGCACCTGCTGACACAGACTCACTCTGAGGCCATCGTGATTTCAGGAGACCTAGCCCAGATGGCTGCTGGTGGCACTTTCTCTTCCTCCTTCTCACTTTGAATCCAAGAGGGATGTGCGGTGCCACAGGGCCTCGCCTCTAAGTTATCAGAAGGATGATCTAGAGTATCGCAGGGCTGATGACCCAGAACCTGACGAGTGTCAGGCTGCAGAGCCAGCAGAACTCAGGACGGACAGAAACTGCTTCCCAGAGAGGTTCTGAAGGAGCGAGGAAGGCAACCCCTGGGTGCTGGAGCCAAGCTCACTTGGCTTTTAAATTGCAGTAGAATGCCTTCCTCACTGGTGGGCCTTCTCCTTGGTTGGCGTCCAGTCTTCACCCAGTAGCCATGACCTTGGCATGAGTAAAACCAAAACGCGTAAGGTGCCATACATCATGTGAAGATATATTTATCATTTAACATGTTGCCTTAGCGTCATTTCTGTTGGTGTGATAAAATATCCTGCCCCCCCACACACACAAAGCCACTTAGGGGAGAAAGAGGCTTATTTCAGCTGACTGTGCCAAGCTAAAGTCTGTCATGGTGAGAAAGAAGTCAAGGCGGGAATGGCGAACAGCCCAGGCATACCCTGTCCTCAGTCAAGAGCAGACAGACATGAAGGCATGCTTGCCTGTCTGTGTTCTATTCCATTTCTCCCCTTTTACACAGTTCAGAAGCCCCTGCCTAGAGAATGGTACCGCCCATATCTCTTACTTAGGGTTCTACTGCTAGGAGGAGACACCATGACCACTGCAACTCTTACAAAGGAAAACATTTAACTGGGGCTGGCTTACGGCTCAGAGCTTTGATCCATTAGCATCATGATGGGAAACAATGCAGAATGCAGGCAGATGTGGTGATGGACAGGACGCCTTGATGGGCAGGAAAAAGTGACTAGGAGTCACATTGGGCAGAGCTTGAGCATATGAGACCCCAAAGCCCACCCCTCTGGTGACACACTTCCTCCAACAAGGCCACACCTATTCTAATGAGGCTATATCTCCTCGTAGTACCACTCCCTGTGGGCTAAGCATTCAAACACATGAGTCTACAGGGTCCATTCCTGTACAAACCACCACGACATATTAGTCAGGGTCTTCCTATAACAGTTAACTTAAGACAATCTCCTACAGACATTTCATAGGCCAACCCAGTTCCTCGCTGAGGCTCTCCCCCCATGTGATTCTAGGTTATGTCAAGTTGACAATTAAAACTAGCCATCACATATTACCATATCAATAACAGCACACCACAGCAACCATATATCACATGGAATCACCGTCCTTTGCCTTGGGCCCATCCAGTCCTTCCTCACTTCAAAGTGGGTGATGTTTCAGATCACTGGGGAGGCTAAGGAGGCGTTTGAGGTTGAGTCTCCAGGAGAGCAGCTGCTCAGAGATCCCTTCCGTATTCTACAAGCTTCGTTCTGATGTGGACTAACTTCAGCATGCACACGCGGGAGGAATTCGTAAGGCATGTTTACAGCATCTTTGAGGTCAATAGGCCCACAGGTCTATCTGGAGGTGTGTGCAGAATGGGCTGTGAAGAGGCTGCCCTGCATTCGAAAACACTGATCAATACTCAGGCTCAAACACTAACGTGGGGATGTGAGGGAGCATGTATATTCAAACTGTGCTGTGTCTCCTTCTGGAAGGTTCTCCCATTCAATCTCTTGCCTCAAATCCACCCATCAGGGTGCAACACAACTGTGTTAGGCTTTATCCTTCTGACGTCTGTTCACACTTCAATCACCAGGATCTTTGGGGTTAGCCTTTCAGACTATGATCCACAAATTGCTACATACTCTAAAATTGATAGTCTTCCTAGCTGACGGATTAGAAAAAAAAAAAAAAAAGGAATAAGATTCAACAAAACCTATATGAATGGCTCCACTTACCAAGTCTTTAAAAAATATTATTTTAAAAATAATGCACATATGTCCTGTGTGGCAGGATTCTCCCTGTCCAATCTATTTAAATAGGAGTGCAGCAGGGGGCCTGTGATTGGACAGGGAAAAGGGAGGCAGAGCTAAAGAGTTGGAGAGACAGAGAGGACAGAGGAGAGGGGAAGGAGGAAGCAGGATGGAGATGGACAAACAGGAAGATGCAGATTCTGTGAGGCATTAAATAGCCACAGGTATATACAATATCATAAAAGATAGAATAACTGGGATAACTTGTCTAATTTAGGTGGCAGCTTTTATCAATTGATTCTGAAATTATTATATTGGCATCGTGTGAATTAAGAATTTACTGACGCTTAAATCTGACTGGTTAATTACAAGCTTCAGGAGTTTTCTTTTACTGGGTTGCTGGAAGGTGGGACTGCCGACCACAGGGGGATTATGACTGAAAGGGTATGGGAAGCACTGAGGCAGGAAAGAGCTGGAAAGACTGCGATCTGTCTCTGCATGGGGCTAGCCATGGAGGCAGCAGAGTCGGCAGGCTGAGAGTAGCTGGTTGGGGTGTGAGAAATTGGCGGTTCTTTTCTAATATTTCCTGCTACAGTTGTGCCCATGAGAAAGTCTGTGAATATGTATGTAATGTCCTGGAGGCCAGGGGAAAAAAAGGCATTCAATCCCTTGGAGCTGGGGTTACAGGCAGTTGCAAGCCGCTTAGCATTCTGGGAACCCAACTGGGTCTTCTGGTAGAGCAGTGCATGCTCTTAACCACTGACTCATTTCTCTGGCTCCAGCTCATCAAATCTTAAAATTCCCACTGAAGAGCTGGGCATGGTGGCACACACCTTCAATCCCAGCACTTAGGAGGTGGAGGCAGGCAAGTCTCTGAGTTCAAGGCCAACCTGTTTGACAAAGTGAGTTCCAGGACAGCCAGGGCTACACAGAGAAACCCTGTCTCCAACAAACAAACGAAACAAAAGACAAAAACAAAACAGTCTCCCTCTGAAGCATGAGTAATGGCAAGATTGGGACATCTTGCTTGTATTGACTGACAAGATTTCCAGATAGTCTTACCGAAGAATGTAAATGCTGAGTTTCCACAAGAAGGAAAGTGCCGTCTTCTAGCAAATTACATGAAGACTACAGGCATTTCTGCTTTTTCATATCACTCAAAGGCCAGACAAGCCACATGGAGAGGACACTTGCTTCCTTATCTACCTGGCTTTGGACAAACTCTATGGGATTGCCTCTCACTGTGACACTTATCTTCCAAATTTCAAAAAGTCACCTGGAACTGTCTTTTAGTCTTGGAATCTGGTCTCAAAGGGCAACTGGATTATTTATGGTCCACTTGCCAATAAAACAAACAAACAAACAAACAAACAACACACAAGTGAGGCTAGGGAGAGGGCTCAGTGCATAAAGCCTCTTGTTTGGCGACCTAGCAATGTGAGGTGGATCTCCAGAACCCACATAAAACTGGCGCTGGCTCTACAAAACTTCCCCTTGTCTTCCATGCTTGAACAATTGCATGCATGACTCCCTCCCCCGCCCCCCCAGACATCACGTAAAACAAGACAAGAGATGTTGTAGATGGGCGAGTCTAAGGATGTTTGGGGACAGAAGAAATGTGTAAGATGTCCCAGCTATCTGAGGATAAGACGTGGGTGGTCGTGGTAACGGGCAGCTGTAACTCTGGTGCTGGTGAGTGCCAAGACAGCCCTGGAGCTCAGAGACCAACTAGTGTAGCCGACTGGAGAGCTTCAGGCTCACCGAGAGATCCTATCTCAAAACAGTGAGGTGGGAGCTACTGAGGACAATGCCTAATATCAACTTCCGGCCTCCACAAGTGCATTTACACAGTGCGTGCCCACAGGCATAGGCAGATGCACAAATATGCACACACTCATATACACCCAAATTTCTTCTTTAAGGAAAGACAGGAGGTGTTAATCCTTGCTTCCACTGAGTGCTGTCAATGCTAGAATACTAGAAAGAAGAAGGAGAAGCCACCCCTTCCTTGGGTAGGCTGCTCTCCCAGACATCTCTCTGAACAGCTCTCTGTATGTGCACCAGCTTCCTGCATGTGCGTGACTCTCCGTGCCGGCCATGAAAGCCGTCCCTAACCGTCCCAAATGCAGCAGTTGAGATGGAAGACAGCTTCATGAAAAGCCGGATCTCTGGGCTCGGGGTGGGTGGGTGATGGACAGGTGACTCTGTAGAGTGTCGTCATGGTAGAGCTTATCACTATCAGAGAGAGAGAGAGAGAGAGAGAGAGAGAGAGAGAGAGAGAGAGAGAGAGAGAGAGGAAACCCTTGAGACGGAATAAAATAAACGAGGGTGCTTGGCTGGGCTGCAAGGAAAACAAGAAACAGATCAATTTAAAACAAACAAACGCCTAATGAAGCCTCGAGCTCGGAGTCCAGGGTGATTCCTTATGATTCGTTAAGTGGCTCGTACGACAGAGTGCCTGGAGCACACTCTCCTGGGAGGCTCCCAGCAGTGCTTGTCTGGAAGGGCGGTGCTCAGGAAATGGTCTGATGAGGAGGAGTTATAGCTAGGACTGGTGGAACAGGCCCTGTCAGTTCAGTTCCTTAGGAGGATGAGGCAGGAGGATCACAAAATCAAGGCTAGCCTGGGCTACTAGGTGAAACACTGTCCCAAAATAAAACTTCAAAAGAGCTGAAGACGGAACTCAGAGGTGGAGTACTTGTCAAATACGTACGGAGCCTGCTGTGCTCCATCCCCAGGACTCCGAGAAGAAAGCAAGCAACCCAGGACACGCATAAGGTCCCATACCCAGAGCGCCACATCAGAGTTGAACTGCATCTCTAGTACTGCCCTTCTCCCCAAACTGCTGTTACCCACAGGCCCCAGGACTTCCCACAGGTTAGGCCTGCTCCGTCAGTGCCCTAGACCCAATGGCCCCAGATCCACAGGCCCCCCTGAGGCTGCGGAACGTGTGTGATCGCCACTTAACTGAAATGAGTTGATCTTGTTTTCCAGAGGAGCTGGTACCATGCCTCCTGCAGGCTGTGATTACAGAATGAACGCTCTGTATGGACAGGAGGGCTGGGAGCTCTTCCCAGTCCCTCTTCACAGGAACGTCCGAGCGCCGCCTGATTCTCCATCCTCAGCTTGCCAGTGTGTGATGAAGTTAGGGACTGAGGAGAGTGGGGGCCTTCGGACTAAACGGAGCAGCAGTGAGCCTTTCACTGAGATGATGTCACTCTGTGAGAGCTCGGGGCCAGCTCACTTTCAGGTGGAAACACAGCTTAAATGGGTGGAAACGACACTTTTGGTTTGTTTGGATTTGCTCTTAAAACACATTAGTCAGGAAACAGTTACATAGGTTCTGGGACAAGATGCTGGGGCTGATTTTGTTTGTTTGAATAAGAGCAATGCTTGGGTTCCTTGCCTCAAAGAGCTTCTTGCCTCCTTGGGTGACTGTAAATACTTTATTTCATTAAGACAAACAAAACAAAAACATGTTTTATGCTCAGTGGGGAAGAGCACTTGGTGCTCTTCCTGGAGAATCCATGTTTAGTTCCCAGCACCCCTCCACAGGCCTCGTGTGGCCACCTAGAATCCAGCTCCAGGGAGTCTCTTGTCTTCTACTGACTCCCACAGGTATCCACACACATATAGCAAGTGCACTGATGCTCGAACACACACAAATAAAAATAAATCTTAGAAGAAAAACCATTGTGCACGACGTGGTGGTGTGCACCTGTGTGTGCCAGCACGTGAGGGGCTTTGCAGTGACAGGATTGTTAGTTCTAATTAATAGGACAAAAATCCTGTTCCAAGGAACCTAGAAAGAAAATGGGAAAAGAGGAGGAAGAAGAAGAGGAGGAGAAGGAGGAGGAGGAGGAGGAGGAGGAGGAAAAGAGAGGAGGAGGGAAGAGGAAGGAGGAGGGAGGAGGAAGAGGGAGGAAGAGGGAGAAGGAGGGAAGAGGAGGAGGAGGGAGAGGAGGAGGAAGGAGGAAGAGGGAGGAGGAGGGAGGAGGAAGAAGGAAGAGGAGAAGGAAGGATACGGGAGGAGAGGGAGGAGGAGGACAAGGAAGGAGGATGGTGGAGGATGAAGAAGGAGAAGGAAGAAGGAGGGAGGAGGACGGAGAGGAGAAGAAAGAGGGAGGAGGGAAGAGGAAGAGGGAGGAGGGAAGAGAAAGAGGGAGGAGGAAGAGGGAGGAGGGAGGGAGGAAGAGGGAGAAGAAGAAGGAGAAGGAGGGAGGAGGGAGAGGGAGGAGGAAGAGAAGGAAGGGAGGGATGGAGAAATGGAAGGAGGGAAGAGAATGAAACAGTAAATAGAGCAGGAGAGGCTGGGGGAAGGGGAGGGGAGGAGACAGGAGAGGAGACATGAGAGGAGGAGGGAGAGGAAGAAAGCTTTCCCCGGAGGCACAGAACTGGGTGCTTACTGCTCCCTGCCTTTAAAGAGGACCTAAGTGAGTTATTTAACATCTTTGAGTCCTGGCTTTTTGTTTGTTTTTTTGTATTTGTTTCTGCCAATCTGGAAGGAAGAAATAATCCGACCTAACATTCCTTTCTGGCTATGAGCCTGCCGTAGCGCAGGACGAAAAACAAGGTCAAAGACAGAGCTATCTCTCAGTGTAGGTACAGGATGGCACCAAGACAGACCTACAGACAGGGTTGGGACATAGAGACCAAACGCCACACACCAAGGCCAGAGCTAGCAAACACAAACACGGGATGCCCAGGGAGACCGGAATTTCTCCCAGATGACAAATAATTTATCGGTATAAATATCTCCCATGCAACTGTTTTTAAAGTACCTGCCCTAAATACGGTCTAAAGTTCGATGTGAAAATTGTCATTTATCTGGGTTCACATTAAACGAGAAGTGCCACATTCGACCCTGACAGCTTCAACTACAGGAATCTTGAGGTCAGAAGGCCTAAGCTAGAATACTGTTTAGGAGCTCTGAGTCTTGGGGACAGACGTCTTTGTGGGATCCTCAGCCTCTTCCTTTATGAAACTAAAAGCTAACTGTAAAAATAACCCGTGCTTAATTCATACGGCTGCCTGAGACTCAAAGAAGACAAGCGTGAGTGCCGGTTCTAATCTGTAAAGTACCAGTTGCTGATTTACTGCTTCGCTCCTTTATCTGCGGATGGATGAAGCGGTCAGTGGATGAGAAGACAAGCGGGCGTCCTGCCCACCCAGGCAGCTCCTCTCATTTCGTGGGCGATGACGCACAGCCAAGGGCTCCCATTGTGTCGTTGCCTTGGGTGGGGATTCTGCGTTGTCTCCCTTTGTTTGGCTTTGTGTTGATTGGCCCTGAGGGAGGCTCTCATTATATATAGCCACGCCTGGCTTAGAATTTACCACAAAGACCAGGCTGGCCTTCCGCCCACAGAGACCTGCCTGCCTCCTTCGGCCTCCTGAGTGCCTCAATGAAAAGCCTGTGACAAGCCGGGCGGTGGTGGCGCACGCCTTTAATCCCAGCACTTGGGAGGCAGAGGCAGGCCGATTTCTGAGTTCCAGGCCAGCCTGGTCTACAGAGTGAGTTCTAGGACAGCCCGGGGCTATACAGAGAAACCCTGTCTTGAAAAACCAAAAAAGAAAAAAAAAAAAAGAAAAAAGAAAAGAAAAGCCTGTGACAGCCTGTGACTGTTTTAATTGTCAACTAGACACAAAGCAGAATCCCCTTGGAGGAGAGTATCAGTGGAAGGCCATCTACATCCGGTTGTCCTGTGGGTGTGTTTTTGTGTATGTGTGTGTGTGTGTGTGTGTGGTGGGGATAGTCTTGAGTTTGTTGATTTATGTAACTTAGACCCAGCCTAAAGTAGGCTGTGCCATGTTCTGGGTTCTAAGTTGTAGAGCCACATAGAAAGTGCGTTGCTCTGGGTGGTGGTGCACACCTTTAGTCCTAGCACTCAGGAGGCAGAGGCAGGCAAATATCAGAGTTCAAGGCCAGCCTGGTCACAGCGTGAGTCTGAGGGGAGCCAGGACCAAAACACACACACACACACACACACACACACACACACACACACACACAAAGGAGGAAGAGAAGGAGGAGGGAGAGAAGGAGGAAGAATAGAAAGAGGAGGAGGAAGAGAAGGAAGAGGAGGAGAAAATGAAAGGAAGGAAGGAAGGAAGGAAGGAAGGAAGGAAGGAAGGAAGGAAGGAGAAAAACTGAGTTGAGCATGAGTGTGTATTTATTCTCTGGTTTTGACTGTGGATGTATGTAACTGACTGCCTTGACTTTGACTTCCCTGTAATAATGAACCTGGGATTCTAAGACAAATGCTTTCCTCTCTTAAGTTGCTTTCGTGGGGGATATTTTATCACAGCAACAGAAGTGGATGCCTTCCTCCTAGGAGGTCAGGGGGCATCTCCCCAGTCCAACAGGTATCACTGGTACCCAGCACAGCCCCGCACCTGACGGAACCTCGGTTCCTATCAGCCATGACCCTGGGGAAGGAGGCCCCTGGGTATGACACGGAGGGACACACTCTGGAGCGGATGGTACCCAAAGGCAAACATCCCGGCTGTCAGTCACTGCTTGAGAAGAACGTGCTTGTCTGTGTTGCTATTATTACCTGTTCTCGAAGGAAGGTAGAGATTATTATCTAAGGTGGGTTGTTATGTGGAGGTTCCAGATACTTCCCAACTCCAAGATTTTTATAGGGTCAGGGCATGGCCCCAAGAAATGCCAGCTTGTGAATCCTGGCCTTACCACAGCTTACCTCCCTGAACCACGGTTTACAAGACCCACCAGATATCAGTGACATTACGGAAGCTGCATCTCATTAGCCTCAACAGCCGCTTACAGACACAAGAAGTGGATGCTGACCTTGTTTTCTTAAAGAACGAACTCTAATGAGTCCCTTAATTATTCCAGGTGAACCTGGCACAGCTCTGTTCCTGAACTTGCTTCTTCCTCTGTTAGAAAAGGCGGATGGCGGGCTCTCGGGGGAGGAGGGGAGCAAATCTGAGAACACCAGCTGCAGGTGATTCAGAGCATCCAGACCCCTACTGTTGAGCGGCCTTGTGATGGGCCAGACTCCAGAGCTGATGCCTAGACTTTGCCAAAACAGCCAACACTCAGGAGTTGCCCAAGGAGCCCAGGAGATGTCTGCTCCCTGGACAGGGTGCGGAGCGTGGTGTGTGGGTGTGTGTGTGTGTTTGTGTGTGTGTGTGTGTGTGTGTGTGTGTGAGTTTTCACCCATATTCATAGGGATTTATACAAGCCCCATGGTTCACACCTTTAGCTTCTTCCAAGCAGGCAAATGAAAATGTTAAGAAAGTGAAATTAAAAGCTTCAAAAGGAAGAGTTAGAACCCAAGAAGCGCTAACATGTATTATGGGCACATACATGGTGCATATACATAAACTGAATATAAGACAATGAAAATGAATCATTTTTACAAATGTATTTTGGTACCAGGTATGATAGGTGGTACATGCCTTTAGTTCCAGCCCTTAGGAGACAGAGGGAGGTGTGTCTCTGTGAGTTCTAGGCCAGAACCAGAATTATACAGTGAGAACCTATCTCAAAACAAACATACAAACAAACGCCCAGTTTTTCGGGGACTGCAAAATCTCTCAGCAATAACAATGATTTCTGCCCAAGCAGAAAATCTGAGTTCCAACTCCCTGCCTCCACCTAAAAACCCAAGCATTTGAGTCAGTAATCCCAACACTGTAGGGAACAGAGACAGGAGAATCCCTGTGGCCCACTGCCCACATGTTGCTGAAGAGAGCCTATCACAGGGAACAAGGTGGAGAGTGATGTCTTTTGCTGGATGTACCCTTGTTCAAACACCTCACTCATACAACACCACACACACACACACACACACACACACAGACACACACACACACACACACACACACACACCACAGTCTATTTTATAGGAAACCAATGAAGAACCAGCTGTGCTAATAAGACAAGCTTTTCTTTTTTTAAATGAATTCTTATATATAAAGATTGATCAGGTTTATGGTCAAAATAAATAAATGGCACAGTTTAAATGGCAGTGTTCCTTCATCAGGATGCACTATTGCCACCTGGTGGTGATATACCAGAATTGCAAGAATAGGGCCTTGTTCTCAAACCTGAAGCACATAAAAGTAATACCCAGGGCCAGCATTTGTGGCATTATGCAAAGTGAGAACCTATCTTACAAGGAAGGAACTGAAGTAAATTACACAAATAAATATTCATGTGTTTTGCATGGATGATCCCAGACAATATCACTCCCCAAACTCCTTTTCTGTTATTTAAGTGTTTGTTTCATGAAACTCTTCCAAGAAGTTGTAAACTATACTATACCAGTGCTTCTCGGGTTACAAATTCATAAGGAGTGGAGCCATCTGATTGACAGATGATAAACTACTGAGGAACAGCAACAGCCCTAGCTTGGGACGTGGCTCATTTGCATAGCCACACCCACCACGTTGCTTAAGAGACGCTCAAAAGAAATCCCGTTGACTCTTTTAAGCTTTGGGATTTTTTTGTTTGTTTTGTTTTTTTGTTTGTTTCATTTTTATTTGTTTGTTGTGGTTTTTTTTCATATTAGAGCATGTCTGTCAGCTAGGACCAGAAGCAATGGTGGATATAAAGTAATGGGCAGGGCCATGTCTAATAAATGTAAATAATACATATAGAAGAAACACACATACATGTTTAGAGGCAGGCCCACTGAATGCAAATACCTCTCTGCGGAATCCAAGCACCCGGAGTTTTAATGTCCAAGAAAAATCACAGGCTTTTCTCTAACACGGAGAAACAACGCCTGTGCTGTAGGGAGCAAGGGACTCTGTCAACCCGTCAGCTGACTAGTCAGCATGCAAAAGCGACCTTAGCATCCGCGCTGTGCTTCTAAGTCACAGGAGAATGAACTGGAAGAATATGGCTAGTTTGGGGGAGGGGACGAGTTCCCATTTCAAAAAAAAAAAAAAAAAAGATAAAAAACAAAAACAAAAATGCCGGGCAGGTTGTGTTTTAGAGGAAGAAGAAGTCATTGAAACGCCAAATAAAAGAATCGGTGCAGGCTGCAAAAGGAGGCAAGCAGTGTCACCGCTCTGAACTTGCTCGGGCTTGGTTTATTTTCCGAGTTAATGCTCTAGTGGTCGGGCCTGAAAGGGAAAAGTCAACGGGGAGAAAATAAACAGAGCATCTGCAGAACTCGCCCTGCAGCCTCTCGGACTGCCTGCTCACCATTACCCCGCTTTAGCGTGTCATCATCACTCTCCCGGCGAAGACACCCTTCCTGCAGCAGCGGACCAAGAACGCGTGACTAATTTTAACCACTTGTGCGCATCTCCGGATGGAAACCTCACATGGATTAGAGGCCTGTCAGTGGTACGGAGAGCAGCGACAGATACTGAGGAGCTGGGCTGCTCCTCACATTGGCCCATGGGTCCGATGAGTCGCTGAGAAACTCTCAGAGACTGCTACCCTTTGCACGTGCTGCATGACTCCTGAGTAATGGGTATGAGAGGCCAAGCAGGGACTGGAGCGAGGGCTCAGTGGTTAAGAGAACCTACTGTTCTTTCAGAAAACCCATGGTTGGTTCCTGACACCCAGTGAGGTAGCTCACAACTGTCTGTACCTCGGTTCCAAGAGACCTCTGCTGGTCTCTTCAGGTACTGCACTCAGATGCACATACTCGCACACAGAGACACATACACCCATGCACATGCCTTTACGTGTAATTACACATAAAATTAAATCGAAAAGGAAAAGTGGAGATAGGAGAGTGCAGACTCGTGAGAGAGAAGGAAGATGCATGGTGAGCTAGCATTTTAACCCTCACAGAGGGTTACCACAGAGAGAGGGATGAAGTTGTGATGAGTTGTACTGCATGGTACCTGCCATCTCCAGGTACAGATCATCTGATGCAAAGGAGGAAAGTGATGGACCCAACACAGACAGACACAACAAAGGCTCAAAGAGGTCAGCTTACTGTCCCCAAAGCAACAGCTGCCTGTGTTTCAACATAAACAGACACGTCTCAGACTGTTCCTTCCTACCATAGGCTGAGAAGCATCTTGCAAGTTGAGATAGGTGGCTGGTAATTTCAGGACCAGGATCACAGTTGGATGACTTGTGGTGATGTTTATGCAACAGCACAGACTAACCTTTTTGCCACAAAAGCATATACCACCAAACGGCTCAAATGGTAAATACCTGTACCACGTTTAAAAAAAAAAAAAAGTTAAGAAAAAAAGAAAAAGAAAACCCTCCTCTTCACTGAGATTAAAGTTGCCATGGAAAGTAACTGGTGTGGTCTGGGCGTGGCCTGGGTGTGGTCAGCATCCTGCCCAAAGCACAGAACATAAGGAGTGCAGGTCCAAGTCAGTGAGGTGATTATATACAGATTTTAGGGTTTTTATTTCCTTCCTTTTTCCTTTCCTTCCTTCCTAATTACAAACATATTTGGAATTTATTAATATTCTATTTTCCCTTTTCTCTTTGTTTCTTGCTTTCCTTTATTATTACTTATTGTTATTCCCTTAATACGATTGCTGTTGTTGCTGTTATCATTATTGTTGCTATTGTTGTTATCATTATTATGTGTGCACGTGTGATTGTGTGCCAGACAAATGTACTTGCCCTTGGAGGACAGAAGAGGGCGCTGGAGCCCCTGGACCTGGGGGTTGCCTGCTGCCTGGCGTAGGTGCTGGGACCGGAACATGGATCCTCTACAAGAGCAGCGGGCTCTCCTAAGCATGGAACCACCTTTCCGGCCTGTTTTATTTGGTAGCTCTCTTTTGTGACTGGCTCCTGGCTCCCATTTTGTCAGTGATGGTCACAGGAGAGGTTGGGGTGAAGCTGAGGTTCGGGAGGTGACACCGTGGTAAATAGGTCGCTTGAGTCACTTGGAACAGTTAGCATACAGGGGACGAGGGACGAGACAGACTTTGTACCCAGGAGTGGGGAAGAGAAGAGCGAAATCCAGGTCAGTGTCTTCCACTTCACCTCTTCACGGGATTTTTTGGTTTGGGTCCCAGGCTTGGCTAAGGTCAGGGTGCCTGCTCTCGGTCCAGCATCCTGTCCCCCAGAAAGCACTCTCAGAGCCCAGCGATAACACCAGGTCTTACTCTGTTTTTTCCTTTCTGGAGGGGGCAGCGGGGGATGTTGAGACAGGGTTTCTCTGGGTAACCTTGGCTGTCTTGCCTCAGACTTGGAGATCTGTCTGTCTCTGTGAGGACTGGGACAAAGGGTGTGCAGCACGCCACCAGGCTGGGGGGGGAGGGTGTCTTACTCTTTAGAGGACTCCTTCAGAGAAGGAGGAGAGTGGTTGTTGGCAGGACAGGGCTGTGCAGGGCCCAAGGTTGTCTTTGAAGACAGACCCAGACCCAAGTGTGAGGGCTTGGGAGACTGGGCTAGGGTGAATCCTGGGAGGAAAAAGAGGGGGGAGGGGAAGGGACAGGGGAGAGGGAGGGAAAGGGAGAAAGGGAGGGAAGGGGGAGAGGAAGAGGGCAGGAAGAAGGGAGGGGAGAGGGAAAGGAGGAGGGGGAGAGGGGAGGGGAAAGAGAGGAAAGGGGAGAGGAAGAAAGGGAGGGAAGGGGGAGAGGGAGGGAAGAGAGGGAAAGGGTAGGGGAAGGGGAAGGGGAAGGGAGGGAACAGGGAGAGGGGGAGGGGGAGGGGGAGAGAAGAGGGGAAGGGCATGGGAGGGGGAGGGGAGAAGGAAAGGAGGAGGGGGAGAGGGGAGGGGAAAGAGAGGAAAGGGAAGAGGAAGAAGGGGAGGGAAGGGGAAGAGGGAGGGAAGAGAGGGGGAAGGGGAAGGGGAAACAGGGAGAGGGGGAGGGGGAGAAAAGAGGGAAAGGGGATGGGAGGGGGAGGGAGAGTTCTGCCTCTGGGTCAGTGTCCCAGCAGCGTCCCAGTGCAGAGGCACAGCTCTTCTCTGACACGCTCTGTACCCTCAACCCCAGTTCCGCCTGGACCTTTCATAAGGCTCCTGCCTGGCAGGAATGAACGTATTCTTTGGACACCCCCCCCCTCCACATTAGGCTTTCTCCAGTAATCTCCACCCGGGAAAAGAAAAGCCTGCAGGCTTGGGGGCAGCCAGAGGAGGAACCTGTTGGCCAGGAAAGGTTTAAGGTCTCCTTTAATCTCACAGGAGAGACGCCGGGCTGAGCCTCTGTGGAGGAAGATGGCCTCAAACCGAGGGACGAGGCTGACCTACTGGGTTAGGACCCCAGGGTCCCCGAGTGTAGCAGTGGGAAAGATGGAGGGAACATGAAGAGGTGGGAGGGGATGGGTGGCGAGAGGATTGTGGGCAGGGTAGAGAAGGAAGCTTGGGGAATGCAGGGGAGGGTTGAGGGCAAGATGCAAGGGTGAGAAAGGAAGGCGGACCAAGGGTTCGAATCTCACTGCCGCTCCCTGGTTCCTCCCTCTACCCCAGGACGGCACTGCAAGAAGATGACTAAATGCCTGCCCGTCACTGGATCCACACAGAACGGCTTTCCTTTCCACGTGCGGTTCATTCTCCCGCAGCCCACAGGAGAGAAGGCCGCCTTATCTTTACTGCTCCTTTTGCGATAAGGAGATTCTGCACAGAACCTGGAGACTGAACCACTTGCCCAAGGTCACACAAGTATACCTAGCAAAGCCTGGACTCAAACCAAGGCAGCCTGGGCTCCGAGCCCTATCAGCTCAGAACAATAGGTGTCTTCCTGTGCCATCCACTGAAGCCTGTGTCCTGACCTGTGCCTTGGGAGATGCTTTTTCATAGTTGACTAGGGTCGACGTTCAAAAAGTTTCGATCCTTTGCATGCTAGGCTGTTTATTTTCTTCCATTAAACAGAGATCACCCACTTAATACTCATTAGGCATCCATCCTGGCCGGGAGGTGGGCACACTTCTAATCCCAGCACGCTGAAAGCAGATATGCATGGAGCTCCGGGTCCCAGGCCATGGCCTGGTCTACAGAGTGAGTTCCAGGACAGCCAGGGCTACTCAGAGAAACCCTGACTGGAAAAACAAAAGCAAAATCTGGGCATGGTAATGTACACCTTTAATCCCAGTGCTTGGGAGGCAGAAGCAGGTGGATCTCTGTGAGTCAAGGCTAGCCCCGGCTTACCAATCACATCCAGGACATCCAGGGCTGGTTAGATGGAGAAACCCTGTCTGAAAACACCCCTTACTCTAAATAAACAACAACAAAACCCAACAACAACAACAAACAAATAAATAGAAAAATAATCAAAAAAGAACACCCACGCTGTAATGACATCTGTGATTGCTTGAATAAGCTTGGCCCAGGGAGTGACACTGTTAGGAGGTGTGCCCTTGTTGAAGCAATTGTCACTGTAGGGGCGGGCTTTGCAATCCGATGCTCAGGCTCCGCCCAGTGCAGAAGACATCCATCCCGGCTGCCTTCAGATCAAGATTTAGAACTCTCCACTCCTCCGGCGCAGGGCCTGCATGGATGCTGCCATGCTTCCCGCCTTGATGATAATGGGCTGAACCTCCTCAGAATCTGCAAGCCAGCCCTAATTCAGTGTTTGCTTTCATAGGCGTTGCCTTGGTCATGGTATCTCTTCACAGCAATGGAAACCCTCAATAAGGCGCCATCCTGTGGAGCTTCTACTTCTTTCAACTGTGGCTAGTGTGACCAGGGGAGGGCTGTGGCCAGGCCACCGGGGAATTCAGCAATGTCACAAGAAACACTGCGGTGATAAGATGTGGTGGCACCTATGTCGACACAGTGAGGTACTGTGTCAGAACAGAGGGTGGACCTTGCATGCTGATGTGGTCCCATCTACTCCCTGGGTTCAGTGCTAAAGAGTTTCTTGACTGTATAGACTGGAGTGCACTTGGTTGTATCTTACCCATGTTCATAGACACACACACACACACACACACACACACACACACACACACTGGAAGTACCCAGAATTTGAGGGTAGGGGGCCTCACTCATGGGAAGAGGCAAAAAAAAAAAAAAAAAGATGGCCTCTGTCTCTCCATTCATCCAAAAAGGACATAGAAAGACGTGGCTCTCTGTGAGCATGAACACAGCCACATGGGAACTCTAATCTAGTGCCCCAGTCTCTGCAGGTGTGAGGAAGTAACCAGAGGTTGTCCGGCAGTGCGTGCAGACCGAGCCAAGGTGGGTTTCTCAGTAAAGGAACTCTAGGATCTTGGCTCTAGTTTCTTGCCTGCTGCGTCTCAAACCCCCTGCTTCAGGATCCCCTGAAGGGGCTTCTTAACATGCAGTGTAGGTGAGCTCTAGAATGCTCATCTCTAAGAACTCCTCAGGTGTGAGGTAACCCAATCACAAAAGAACACACATGGTATGAACTCACTGATAAGTGGATATTAGTCCATAAGTTTGGAATACTCAAGATACAACTCATAGACCACATGAAGCTCAAGAAGAAGGAAGATTTGGTCCTTCTTAGAAGGTGGATCAAAATACCCATGTCTCATAGCCAACCAATAGGCTGAGCTTAGAGTCCCCAATGGAGGAGCTAGAGAAAGGACCCAAGGAGCTGAAGAGGTTTGCAGCCCTGCAGGAGGAACAATAATATGTACCAACCAGTACCCCCAGAGTTCACAGGAACTAAACCACCAACCAAAGAGTACACATGGAGGGACCCATGGCTCCAGCTACATATGTAGCAGAGGATGTCCTTTTCAGACATCAAGGAGAGGAGAGGCCATTGGTCCTGTGAAGGCTTGATGCCCCAGTGTAGGGGAACACCAGGTCAGGAAAGTGGGAGGAGGGAGTTTGGTAAGCAGGGGAAAGTGGGATGGGATAGGGGTTTTTTGGAGGGGTAACAAGGAAAGGGGAAAGTATTTGAAATGTAAATAAAGCAGATATCTAATAAAATAAAAAATTTTAAAAAAGGATTCCTCCGGTAATGGAGATAGTGCTATCAGAGAGCCCACCTTGAGAACACCTGGGCTAATTCACCGGAGCCCCTGGAGGAGTCGCAGCTCCCCACTTCCACGGGGTATCTGATGTATCCTCGTGGGCATTCAGATGTTTGATTCTTGGTTGGGACTGCACCAATGGCTTTACGTCCCGCCATTCGTGAGGCTGCACTGTGCTGTTCTGGACACCAAGGCCCTAATTCACCTGATGCTAGCCAGCCTCTCTCAGCTCCCAACCTCATCCCTCATTCCTTTGATCCACCTGAACTTTGCACCTCCGGCTTAGAAAGTGTTTTCTTTTCTGATGTGGCCTTGGCTGCCCTCCAGCAGGGCTTCACCTCCCCAGCCTGGCTCTGCCCCCTGAACCTTCCTTGGCAGGCAACAGCCCCCCAGAGAGGATGCGTATGAAACTCTCTGATGAAGTCAGCTAAACTCCCCATGACCTACCTCTGCTTTGAAAGACAGGCAACTCCGGCCCCCTAAACAAGGGCATCCGTGCGCCCCGACTCACGTCACCCAGGTGCAGAGGACGTGACAAGATGGGCAGGCACTCAGTCAATGACTCTCCGATGTCCTGTTTCCTACTTGTACAATGAGGGAGGAACAAGAGCGAATTTAAGTTCCCAGGCCCCAGGAGTGAACCTGCTACTATTACTCGGTAAATAGAGCATCAAACTGCCATTTGAATCTCTGTTTCTCTAAGCCTAAGTTAGTGCAGCTCTCGGATCAAATCGGGAAATTTTCTTGGTCGACGGTAAAAGAAAAAAAGATCAGTCAATGTACAGAGAACAGAGTCGGAGGAATAAGCAGCCAAATGAGGCATCCTCTGGGCTCTTCCTGAGGTTGGGGGCCATGGAGGAGGAGGGGACAGAGTCAGGCAGCAGTCGGGGAGGACTTAGCAAACGGAGTCTTCTGGACTGACCCATGAACTCAATGGCACTGTGGTTGCCCACACAAGATCAAGCCACACAACATTTTATCATGGAGTAGGATGGGGTTCATGAACCCCACCACCACCCGGAACCTAAAAGCCAACAGTTGACGGATTCCCCTGAAGGCAGAGTCAGTTTCTTTAAGCATGA
Source organism: Apodemus agrarius (assembly GCA_964023405.1). NCBI lineage: Eukaryota > Metazoa > Chordata > Mammalia > Rodentia > Muridae > Apodemus > Apodemus agrarius. Next base: position 14,474,311 of record OZ030024.1, read on the forward strand.
GGCTCTCGGTGGGTCAACGGCAGTCTGGTGGATGGCTCCAGACCCAGAAATATATGGGCAGCACAAACTGGAGTTGATGGGCTATTAAATAAATTAAGAAAAGATGATACAAAATTGATGGGAGATGGGGGTGGGCCTTTGAGGAGTTAGTGGGAGGCGGTGGGTTAATATGATAAAAAAGAAAATACACTGTGTGAAGTTCCCAAAGAGTTAATAAAATAGGGGCTAGAGAAGTGGCTCAGCGGTTAAGAGCACTGACTGCTCTTCCGAAGGTCCTGAGTTCAAATCCCAGCAACCACATCCCAGCGGCTCACAACCATCTGTAACGAGATCTGACGCCTTCTTCTTGTGAATCTGAAGACAGCTACAGTGTACTTACATATAATAATAAATAAATCACTAAAAATAAGAGTTAATAAAGAACCAGGCATGGTGGCGCACGCCTGTAATACCAGCACTTGGGAGGCAGAGGCAGGCAGATTTCTGAGTTCGAGGCCAGCCTGGTCTACAGAGTGAGTTCCAGGACAGCCAGGACTACAGAGAAACCCTGTCTCGAAAAACCAAAAAAAAAAAAAAAAAAAAAAAAAAAAAAAAAAAAAAAAAAAACCAAAAAAAGGAGTTAATAAAGTATTTAAATCAAAACAAGCAAGGAAGGAAGGAAGGAAGAGAAAGAAAAAGAAAATGAAAAAGAAAAAGAAAGAGAAAAAGGGCATGGGAGCAGGAGGGAGGCTTTGTTTCCTAGGTCCTAGAACATAGGAATGTCTGTGAATATAAATATCATAATGCTAATACTGTAAGAATAATAAAATGGAATGGATACTAGCAGGGCTTTCAAAGCCTAACAGTAGTTTTGACAACAAATATTCATATTTCATCTGAAACTTGTGAAACCTCTGCCTGTAATCCCACGAGCGGCAGCAGGGTAAATGAAAGCAGCAGGCAGTCGAGATTAATAATATTCTGTCTTACATGCGAAGAGCGTTTGAAAGACGAGGCTTGCTTTATCTATTCCCTGTCTTAATGGTCCTCATATTGAGGCAGACTGAAGCCGCGGAGACAGGCTGGGAAATAGTCGTAGTTGTTTTATTAATTTATGGGAAAGTGGAGGAACCACCTCGGGGCTTAAGTGGGTCATTCTGAAACCGCGAGGAGTCAGCGGTGTGAGGAGACACAGGTGGGAAACGTGCTGCGTGACACTGGGCTCAGGTTGGGACCGAGAGAGCGTCTCCAGTATGCCACAGTCTAACAAGACAGTCTTAGGAGAGAAGGCAGCCTGTTCTCGTGTGGATTCTGCCATATGCTTCTATTTTGCCACAGTCTAGAAAGGCCATGTCAGTAATCCCTGGTACTTAAGTGGCCAAGCAGGATGTGTTTGTTGGTTAATGGGAATAAATGGGCTGGATTTCCTTTTCTTTTAGTGTTCCATGTATATACCCACGATGACTGCAACCAGAGAGAAAGCAGGATGCATGGGGCATGCCCAGAGTTCCCAAGAACACAGCAGCAGAGCAACGGGGAATGACGCTGACATGCTGTCTGGCATTTCTCTGCAAAGACGCTTTTGCCTACACTAAGTGAAGGGCCTTGTTTTTCTTCTGGAAAGTGCCCACTTTGTTAGGCATATGGCTTTTTCCCCCTCTTGTATTTGCATAAATGCAGACACAAAGAAGACAACATGACATTTAGAGTTTGGGCACAGAATCACTTATGTCCTCTAGGGCATAGGTTTAACTCTAGTCCTAAGTCATGATCTTATTTCTCAAGTCTGTAAACTCTAATGGATTGGTTTTAGTATTACATGATTTAACATGAAGTGTCTTAAACCACGGATAGAGTTCTAGCTTCCTATTTTTTTTTTCCAAGACAGAATTTCACTGTGTAGCCTTGACTGTTCTGGAACTCTATAAACCAGGCTAACCTCGAACCCATAGAAATCCACCAGCCTCTGGCTCCCAAGTGCTGGGATTAAAGGCATGCGCCACCATCACCTGGCATCCCATGTCCTTTCTGTAGCTGTGATAAAACATCACGCTCAAAAGCTACTTGGGGGAGGAAGGAGTTTATTTGCCTTGAATGTCTAGGTCCCAGTCATCACTGAGTGGGCAGCAAGGCAGGAACTCAAGCAGCTGACCACAGTGACATCCACAGTCAAGAGACGAGAAGACCAAATGCACTCGGCTGCCTTCGATTTTACACAGTTTAGGGACAGCCCGTGCGTGAGATGGCACTGCCCACAAATAGGCTGGGTCCTTCTACATCATCAGGTGACAATAGGGATGTTCCCCTCAAATACGCCCCCAGGCCAAGTTGGAAGGTAAAACTAAGCAGTACGAAGAGGATCTTCAGGAGTGAGGAGGTTAGAATTATGTCTCTGACAGAAGCATCTAGCAAGGGTACTTATGCTTAACTTTGGGGGTTCCGGATAAGTCTGTATGATTGTGGACTGCCTTATTCCTTACAGAACACATAATAAGTAGCCCAACATTGTCCGACAAAACTTGATAGCAATGGCCTGCCATTTCTTTTACTACCAAAGCCACCTCTGTGCCCTGCCAGACACCACCTAGGAGGCCAAGTCTCTGCTACCCTCCTTCCCACCATCTGAACTCCTACTGCTCCTACTGCGTTCTGTGTACATTTTAAACAAAGACAAGTAAGTCCTCCTATTGTAGTAGGTAAGTGTCACCGCAGCTGGAGATTATTTAGGAGGAAAGTAGATGCTGGAGGACTGGGATATAGTGGAGCTGACAGGTAGAGCCAGTGCACAAGGGAGTTGAGAAGACATGGAAGGACGAACAGGACAATGAGCAGGAAGATAGAGGTATGCCCTAAGACATGCTGCAAGGGACCCGAAGGGGATGACGGTGGCCCGAAGACCTACTGCAGTGACGGGCATGGCATGAGGAAGTACGCTCTTCATGGGGTTGAGGCCCCCACTGCACAGGTAGGAATCCATGGCCTAAGACTGTGTGCACACAGTCAAAACCCTATGTGCAAGAAGGTCTTAGGCTCCAGAAGGAGACTTAACGACCGTTGTTCAGCTAGAACAAAAGAAATGGCACCAAACTGCCTCTAGGTGCCTATGTTCACAGGCAAATGCTATATCCAGCCTCAGAGAGAGACGCTTCTCATTGCAATGAGCTGTGTTGAAAGCACTCTTAGCTAGCTACCCAAGGCGTTGAGAAGAAGCGGTGGTCGAGTGTTGAGCCCTCAATAGGGCACCCATACCACCCCTCTAAGGCTCAGAGAGTGTAGAGGAAGAAGAGATGGAAAGAAGATAAGAGCCGGAAGATAGGGAGAAAGACTGTGACGTGTTGCCCCTGAGGCATACACAGCCATGGCAAGTCTTGATCTCGGAGCAGCTGTGGTTGCCTATCAACAACTTGAACCTATCAACAGCCAATCATGGATCGGGGAAGAACTCACAGGTCCACACTCTACCCTGATGAACTACTGCCTACTAACTTCTGGTACCTTGGGGAGAAGAGGCAGTCACTGTCTTCATCTGTATACCTACAGGTCAGCCCACCAGGCTTGAATCAATAATTAAAAGAACAAATGCCAAAACAAAAACCATGGTCACACAGAGATGGCTCTGGTTAAACTCAAAGGGTTGCAAGACAAACTATAAAGATGTGATTATAAGAGAGGGACTTGGAAGAAGGAAGTGTGTGTGTGTGTGTGAAAGAGAGAGAGAGAGAGAGAGAGAGAGAGAGAGAGAGAGAGAGAGAAATATGGGATCAAGATGGGGGGGTGAGGGTAACCAGAATGAACCATGCACATGTGTATGGAATTGTCAAAGGAGAAAATAAATAAAAACTTATGTTTATTAAACAACAACGACAACAGAAACCTCTGAAAGGCAATCAACTTTTGAATTGAGAACCAAATATCTGTACTTCTATTTGACTGCTACCTGTGCTAGCATTTTCATAAGCACCGTGGTGAAGCTCTCTCTGGAGGACAGCTGTTTGGAGGTTGCTGGCAAGCTCTAGGTAGCAAATGGAAACAGAGACAAGGATGTCCATATGGCTGTGCTTGCAAACTCTCCCACACGGCGAATCCTAAGTGATGAGTCTGGAATCGCATCCCCGGGGGAAATGGGGTGTTGAAAGACCGTGTTTCCTCTCGAACAAGCCAGACAAAGGATGCCTTTCTGTGCTTATATATAATATTTGCATTTGTTTATTCATTTTTTGCATGGTTTATTCTTTCTTTTTTTTTTTTTTTTTTAAAAAAAAGAAGAGTTTCTTTAAACCGACATGCTTAGCTTTCCTGTGGCTTTCAATATAACTCTACCAGCCCTCAGCCAGAGGGAATCAGAAGATGTTGTTCTGTCTTGTTTTGTTTTGCTTTGAAGGCGGGGGTCTCACTATGTTGTTCTTATGGTCCCAGAACTCATTGAGTAGATCAGATCAGGCCTCAAGCTCGCAGTGATCTGCCTGCCTCTGCCTCTCTAATATTGGGATTAAAGGTGTGTGCCACCATGCCCGGAGGGAACTGGGAAGATTAAAGCCGTGGCTTAAGGAACATGAGATTCAAGTGCTCTCCTTACTTCACAAAGATGATGATAAATAATGTTGAGAGGGCTCTCCTGGCTTTCGAGACCTCCAGGATCATCTTGTACTCACAGTTGGAAAACATCGACCAGAGTGAGCGGCCGTGGAAGCAGGAGCGTGAAGAAGAGACCTGATACAGGGCAACCAGCCAGGAAGCAGACAGAGAGGAAGGCTGGTGTTTAGGTAATTGTTTTCCTAGGCTGGCACCACCCAGGTTTCCCACCTTCCCACTTCAATAAAACTAATCTAGAAACTCCCTCGAAGACATACCCAGAGGCTTGTTTGTGTCTTCCCTGACTCTAGGTCCGGTCAAACTGACAGTCTTAACCATCACCTAGATAGGGATTCCTTAATCAGAGTCTCTGAAGGATTAAGAACCCCTCGGATGACGGGACCCATTTCTCCCCCACTCACTGTGATTCTCAAGAGGGAAGGACCTATGCAGGCACCTCCAGACAGGAGCAAGCATCAGGTTCAAGCAGACTTTCATCTTGGCACACGGGTCTCCCCCTTTCCTAACTGAGAACTCATCGCAGCTCTTTCCCAGGGGGTTGCAACAAAGATCAAGTGAGAACCCACCAAGCATCTCCAGAGCCGTCAGAAAGGGTTTCCCCTTTCATCTTGTCATGGTATAAAAACTAGTTTGAAAAAAATAAAACAAAACCTCCGTAAGACTCTTCCAGAGAAACAGTGTTCCAGAAACAAGAGAGAGACAGAAATAAAGACCGAAAGAAACACACACACACACACACAGTGAGTGAGTGAGAGAGAAAGTGACAGAACAGAGAAAGAGAGAGAGAGAGAGAGAGAGAGAGAGAGAGCGAGCGAGAGAGCACTGTGCATGGCCTCTGTTCACCAGAAGATATGAAGTTAGGCCTCACAGATCACAGAAGCACACCAGGATCTATCTGCCCGTGACACACAGCTACCCTCATTGTCCAAACATCCGGGGAACCATGTCTTTCTTGCTTTTATGAACTTCCAAGGCAATAAAGACTTGCATTCAAAGCACTCTCGCTTTCAAAAAAAAAAAGTCATTAATACTTTTTTTATGAAGTCAGAACCCATTAGTGAAGATATATCACATGTCAGCTCAGTGGGGACCATCACAAGTGGTCAAGGAACGATGTTGGATATACAGACTGGACTGGGCTCCACAACTGGATGTCGTCTATGGGAGCCTGAACACAAAGACTCAAGGCATTGTCGACATTTGAAAATCCCTGGGTATTGATGTACAGCTGAGAGATAACGTCAAAGCATCCCGGATAAGCTGACAGGTACTCTGGAGGCGTCCGCATACCCGATACATCCTACTGTAAGGCATAGTCAGACTCACTAGCAGCACTTAAATAATTCAGGAACTTAATGGTAGAAGTTTATTCATACATGCAGCCAGACTCAGGCAGGAAAATGCTGAGGTGGAGGGGAGACAACAGACCAGGCTAGTAGAGTCCTTTCGGGGTTGGGAGCCGAGGACCCTGATGTCTGTATCCTGTGTCTACCGGATGCATCTACATTTTTATTGAACAAGGTTATTGTATTTGTATGGCAATGCCGTGGCATGGTCTGTAGGAGCTCAGACTGACAGAGTTGTCACCTACTGGGAAGGGTGACAGATGGGGACTACCTCAGCTGGGGAGAGAGTCAGGGCACAGTTCTGAACAGGATAAAGGCATCGGGCAACAAAAAAACAAGGAAGGTGAGGGTGCCACAGGCAGCGAGTTCAAGGTCACTAAGAGGGGATCTCCAGGGGGGAAGAGATTCATCATTATAAACTTCACGGGATTCTTGCTCTCGGCATGCCTGGGTGATCCAAGAAGGGTTTTTGTTTTACTCTAATTTAGGGAGACCCGGTAAGACTGGATTTTGAAGCCAGGTGTGGTGGCTCACACCTTTCAATTTCAGGTAGAGGCCGTGGGTCTCTGAACTCCAGGCCAGCAAAGGCTATATAGGCTATATAGGCTATATATATTAGCTTGGACTCAAGGGTGCTTGACTAAGTCTGCTCAAGGATCGTCTGTCTGTCCCGGAAAGACAGGGTGAAAAGTACAACCGGTCACGTTGGTTAGGACTTGGCAAAGGGGGGTATTCTTTGCCTCTGTCTCTCCTCCGTAGTGTCTCTTGTAGCACAGAAGAGTTTCAAACTGGCTATGTAGCCAAGAATGACCTTGAACTTCCGCTCCTCCTGCCTTTGACCCTGCAGGGCTGGGATTACGGGCGTGCACCACCACGTCCAGTTTTATGCAATGCTGTTGGTCAAACCAGGTGCTTTTTCCGTGCTAGGCAAATGGTTCACCTTTACCAACTGAGCCACATTCCCAACCTGCAGGCAAAGGTTTCTTAGGAAGACGGGAGCTTTAGGCTGCGTGGGATGTCACGAGCAGGGGGTAGAAATGAAACACAGGCCAACAGGCAGCAGAACTCTCATCAGACAGTTTGGTAAATGCCCCATGATTCCATGTGGCAACAGAGTTTTCCAATTGGGTCACTACAGACAATTGGAACAGGTGGGGATCTGAATGGGGGGGGGTGTCTGCCCTGTGCATTATGGGATATAAGATGGCCTCCCTAACCTCCCTATACTGGATGCCAGTAGCACTGGCTTAGGCTGCTACTTGACATTCTGACCAACGAACTGCCTCTAGGTATTTGTCAAAGGAAGAATGCCCCTGGAACAGAAAGAGAGAACAAGGAGATTGTGTAGGGTGTACGGAAAGGACCAGTGGGTGGTGAGTGGCTGTCTCACGGAGCACATAGCAGCACACATGACAGGGTGGCTGTTTATATAACAAAGGCAGACTGTGCTTGTCTCCGAGTATGACTGTTTACTATGCAACAGCAAACTACAGAAGTGAGTTTATGTACGGAGACCGGAACAAGACCCGGCTGGTTAGAACCCCCATTTAAGAAAAATGGCAAGCGAAAAGACAAACCATCTGAAATGATCTTTATGTACTGAGATATTTGGGAAGATAAATATTCCTATAGCTGATTAACAGGCAAGGATGTAGATGAGACAAGATATAAAAGTGCCTCCTAGGGCCAGCAGAGCAGGATGGTTCATTGGGTAAAAATACTGGCTATGTGAGCCTAATGTTCTGAGCTTGATCTTGAGAACTCAGCACACGCACGAGTGCATGCACCACGCGGTAATAATACAATGCCTTATTTGTTTTTTAATGCTTTTAAGTATGCTTTTTAGGGCTAATTTAGCTACTATCTTGAAAAACATTTGCATGTATGGCCGCTTTTAACTTCAGAATTCTGTTTTCCATTTGAAGTTTTCCATCATAGCTTACCTTTCTATTTACATTCCAAATGCATTCCTATTGCTGAAAACTTAAATATAAAGGGGAAGGAGGACAGCTCCCGGTCTGCGGACTTGATTTGTTCGCTCTGTGACACTCTATGGAGATTTCACAATTATTTACTAATTTAAATAACCCCAATTTGGGCAGACAATGAGCAGGTGGCAAGTTTGCTGGCACATCCCCATCTGACCTCGCCTGCGTTTTCTTTTTTTTTTCATTCCCGGGCACAATTAGCCAAGGACAGAGAGCCGGCTCTTTAACGGGCTATTCTGGCTAATTTTTAATCTCTTCTAATGCAGGAATTTGAAAACAAAACGCCTACTCGAGAGCTTCGGGGATTACTAAATAATAAACCCTGAAGGTTCCAAAATCTGGCTAATCGTTAGACCTGGAGAATATGAAATATAGTGTTAATTTAGAATAACATAATGCCTAAACATGAAGCGAGTGAGGTCTAATTGAGCTATGAACTGCTTGCCCGGTATTGTGCAATACGGGAGACGCTAACCCAGGGTTGCTGAGTTGTAGACAACCGTTACTCTTAGCAAATATGTTTATTGGGGTCTCTCGCTCTTCATTACCCAACCTCATAAAGTATACGTCTGCATATTCCGATAAAACATAAACGGCAGGGCAGAGGCACAATTAGGACACCCCCCAGAAGCGGCATCATAAACCGGTATCTGTCTCCAAATGATTGTTCACTGGCCCGTGATAAATATTTATCAGTGTGCAAGACAACGAGCCCTTGAACAACTGTAGCCCGTGCTGAAAGAAGAAGGAGGACACTTAAACTTTCTATTTTTTCCATTTGGATGAGCGAGACCCCCTTTAGCTCAAAATGTGACCTGATGAACCGCCGTGCTTTTGACTTTAAATGATAATCAGGTTGTAGGAACCAACCAGAACATGGTGGGTGTATATGGCCGGGTTCTGCTTAAAGCGGACTGGATTTCCTGTCTGTGCACTGCGACTGAAGACTGCCGAATGGAGAAAGGGGATGGAGATGTGACTGTTGATTTGTATGGTTGTATAGCTCATAACCTTTTACGTTGGTGGAACTCCTTGGGAAGGTGACACTTCCAGGAGGCATCCCTGGTAAGAATCCAATTGTCTCCTCCCAAGCCCTATTGTCCTTTCTTTTCCTTCATAGTTTCCCATCATCTCATCTCTTCAGTCTTTCATTTTGTTTTATTTTAGATGTCTATTCCAATTCCCTGTTTCCACGTCTCTCATATTCTGTGTTTCCCTGTCTTCTTCTTTTTTTTTTTTTTCCCCATTCTCAAGCTTGCCCTGAAATCTCTACCTCAGTCGTAAGTCGCCTTGTGCTAGGCTCTTCACAGTGACCGACACGGTCAGAAAAGAAGCAAACCCTGGAAAACAGGGTCTCTTCCCCCAGCGAGCAAAATGGAGGCACCGGTCTGAGCAGAGCGGTCAGGGTATGCACTGTGTTCCAGGCAGGCGGGAGCAAGATGCTTTTTACATTCAGCATCCTGTAAGCAAAACCACGTCCCATGGGTGTGATTTTTATACATGCAGCCGGCACTGGGTGCTCAGGCTACTGGTAGCCTGAGCCGGTTCTCAGCGTTCATTTTCATTTGGGGGATTTTCTTACATTTTAGGATAGTTTTGAGGTCTAGTTACAATGCACATTCAACTCCCACACTGTGTGAAGATTTATAGCAAAAGAATGACTATTGGAAGAACTAGGGGAGGAATCATTTGGGGGCAGGTGTGGCTCCTATAGCCTTCTCCTGCTGGACTCTGAAGATCAAATTCACGCAAGACAAAAATCCACACAGCAGGAGTCCTCTGGTCTTGCCAGTGAGTCATCTGAAATGAGGTGGGACCACATAGTCAACCACAACTTCAGGGAACAATCCCAGCCTGGCTGTGGTCGGACAAGATGGCCTCATGCGTCTTTTACATACCTCCTGGGTCATAAAGTCAGAATGGAAACTCTGACCAGAGCCTGTGATGAGAAGAGATGCTAAGAGACTGAGTATATTTAAGCGACACCTCAGGAGGTGGACGGCGTTACAATGAACATCAGAGAGAGAGAGAGAGAGGAGAAAGAAACAAAAAACTCCCCTTGTCCCCAGAATAAAAATCAAATGCTCCCCCCAAAACAGTCCTTTCCGAATATCTACAGGCATGGGGGAGGGGTGGGGATGCTGTGCTCTGGCTTTCGACTCTAGAGGAGCGGATAATCCGCTTCTGTCCAAGTGCACTGTCTTATCAAAGCTAGGAGTCCCTCACAGGATCAGAACTCTCCAGTTCCTCTCCAGGGTCCGATGTGGGGAGTTGGGGGGTGGGGTGGGAATTAAACAGAAAGCAAGAGCCAGCCACTGTCTCAGCTCCAAGTCTTTTCAGCAAGGTCATCTGATGAATGGTATGGTTTTTTCCTCCTGGTGGTAAGTTCCTCCTCTGGCTGACCCCAGGCCTTCAGACTTGATTTCTCCAAGCAGGAGAATTCCTGGGGATATTCTAATTTCTTGGGGGCTCATTCAATAGTCTAATAGCCAGAGGTGAGCACAAATGTCTCTTTAGGATTCATTCATTCCTGTCAGTCAGTGGTGGTTGGGGGGGGGGGAGAGGGTTAACCCTCTGATTTTCACATGTACCGTGGCATGCCCCCTCCACGTGCATACATATATACATAACAATACATTTTAAAAAATTGCTGCCTAGAAGGGAAGAAACACCTGCTTACAGGAGTCTCATGGTGAAGAATCTCCTTCTCCTTCTTGGAATGGGTGACTTCAAGCTGAAAGGTTCTTGGGCTGTTAAAAAGCTACGATATTCATTTCGTGGTAGAGGGGAGGGGGTATCGTGAACTAGGCCCAACCTATGTCCTGAAGGGTCCCGTTTTCAAGGGCAAACAGCATAATCAGTTAGGGGGCAGCGACAGCAGCAGCTGATACTTGCTCAGGGTATATACGGTGATGCTGACGGAGAACACTGCGTCACAGACACCAGTCTGCATTGTCCATTGTCCCCAAAGGGAATGAATGAATGCCCCAAGAAGTGATCCAAGAACTCAGAGATCTTCAGCGATATTTGGGAATTGGCTTGGCACGAAACCTCCACCCCCACCTCCACCCCGAACCCCCCACCTCCGACTCAGAGCAAGAGAATGTAAAAAAAAAAAAACAAAACAAAAAAAAAAAACAAAAACAAAAAACGGCAGGCAGGCTGGTCCAAAACAGCTGCCCAAAGGATTCTTATCCAAAACCTAGGCGGAGAACAGGCTAGTCTTAAGGGGCAGCCTGCTGAGGCCACTAGAGCCGAACTGGCTGACTCCTCGCCATGCCACCCTAAGGTTTGTGCTGAGCAGTGGAAACTGTCCTGTCCACTTCAGGCAATTAGCGGGTAGTCAGCTTGGCTAATCGGGTTTAACACCTGCGACACCGAGTCCTCTGAGATCAGGCTTTCTGGGCCCCCAAGTCCCCTGTCTGTCCATAGAGACCCCCACCAGGCAGAGAACCTTTCAAGGCTGGATTCCAGCTTCCTTCCTTTACCATAAACAAAGGAACACTCCAGTGGGACAGACTGGAGTTTGGTTGGGGTGGGGGAGGGGGTCCTGATTAAAAGGTTTTGGTTTGAGCATCCGGGTGGTTCCCGTTGTTTCCTTACCCACAGAAGTGATTTAATTAAGAACCTGTGCACCTAAACTTAGCCAGTCCCTACTATGCCCGGTAGAAAGTTCCACAGAAATCCAACAGTCCCCAAGTACATGCGATACTCAGTGTGCTGGTCACTAGCTACAGGAGACTGCAGAGACCAAACCTTATTTAACTCTTAATTTAAATGTAAACAGTGCTCCCAGGCCACTGGCTACCTTATCTTTTAGACAGACCAGGTCCATACACCTTCTCTTAGTCTAAGGGCCCATTCAGCCCAGGGGTAAAGTAAAGCGAAGATTATTTACACCTAGGAGTCGGCTGAAACTGGAGCTGAGTTCTTAAGCTCAGTACCTCACGGCCAGTTCGCAGGCTCGCCTCTGGTTCTAGGATCCACAAAGCTCACAGGCTACAGTGCTATTGGGTGGGTCAATAGGTGGTCCTAGGGAAGCCACACAACTCAAAACCTAAGCAGAATAGTAGGAGAGAGAGGGAGAGGGATGGGGAGGGAAAGAAGGGAAATGGGAGGGGGAGGGGGGCGGGGGCTGAAGAGATAGCTCCTCTGTTAACAGCAGGTGTAGCTCTTGCACAGGACTCTGGCTCAGTCCCCAGCACCCGCATGGTGGCTCACAACAACCTATAACTCCAGGTCCAGGGGACTCAACACACACTTCCAACATCCATGGGAGCCAGGCATGCATGCAGAACATCTCACATACATGCAGGCAAAACACTCCTACACATCAAAGAAAATAGACACTTAAAAAAAAAAAAAAGATTAACAGGAAGGAAGCCAATCGCCAGGCAAGGCATGGAATGGAAGCGCTCCCCAGTCTGCCACATGTAACCAACAGCAGGTGTGGAAACACTCACCGAATACAAACACAGGAGGAAGGGGAGGGAGGCAGGTACTGGCGAGCTGGGCTCTTTGCTGCTGGGAAGCTTTTCCCTTCCTAAATGAACAGTCGCATTGGCATCCCCAGCCCTGGGCCCCTGGTCCACCTCCTTGCTTGGGATGGGGAAGGCTGAGATCTGAGCTACACCCCAAGACCCTGCTTCTGTGTCCCAAACACTGTCCTTAACGGAACTGAGTGGGGACACCTCTTTCCGCAAGAAGGACTGTATTAAAGGCCTTATTCCGCTCCTATTCAGTGTGCCTATCCACGTAGAGTTGAGCAGCTTCTGCTGCGGATGAGTTCTGCGGACGCCATTGCTTCTTCTGGTAGGGAACTGCAAACAGGGCTTCTTGCTGCTTCTATTCTGGCCTCGCCATTAAATTCCTTGTAGGGCTGACCCACGCTCATCAAAAATGAGCCCGAGAGTCTCGGGTCCCTAGAGGTCAACGCCAGCAGGTTGGCTGGGGACTTAAGTGGTCTTGCCTGACTCTACCTCTGGACTGAACACATCATGTCAGCCTGGGACTTCAGCAAATGGGCTTTCTGGGATCCTAAGAAACAGGTCACCCCCCCCGCCCCCCACCTGTCAGCATCGACCGACCGTCTCTCCCCCAGGCACAGAGGCAGCGCAGAAGAAAAGCAAAGCGGAAACGCAGGGAGAAACTGCCTGAAGAAAGGCTCGCTGCGAACAATGTGTGTAGGGTGGCCGTCCGTGTATCGTCAGAAAGGTCCCCAGTCTGAAAATGCTGTCGGGCAGCCAACAGTTGCCAAAGTCCTGATGTGGGTCACAGCGGCCCGTGTGCTTGTGAACGTGCACATGCGCCGTGTGCGTGTGCGTGTGCGTGTGCGTGTGTGTGTGTGTGTGTGTGTGTGTGAAGACCAGAGGTCTACGTCAGGAGCCTTCCTAGACTGGAGCTCACAGGTTCCACAAGCCTGGCTGAGCCCCAGGGATTCTCTCAGCTCTAGGACTACAAGAGCACACTGCTACTTCCGGCAACTTTGGACATGGCTCTTGGGATCGAACTCGGGCCCTTGTGTTTGCCTTGGTACCCATTTTCCTCACTGTCTCTGGAGTTGCTAGATCTCCTTTTAAAAAAAATAAAATAAAATCACAGATGGTCTGAACAGTGAATTTTCAGCCATTAAAGTGTGTGTGTTGGGGCAGGTGTGTGTGTGTGTGTGTGTGTGTGTGTGTGTGTGTGTGTCTAGAGAGATGGCTCAGTGGTTAAAAGCACGTGCTGTTCTTGCAGAGGACCCAGGTTCAGTTCCCTGTACCCACATCTGGCAGTTCACAACTACCACTAACTCCAGCTCCAGGGGATCTGACACCCTCCTCTGGTCTCGGTGGGCTTTTGCATTCGTGGGGGATAAAACCCCACCCAGACTCAGAAGCACATCATTAGAAATAAATCTTTAAAAAAAAAAAAAGAATAGGTAAGGAATAGACAGGAACTCAAAGCATTTGCCATGAGCCAGTGAGGTGAACTTCCCTCCCCCCAGTCCCCCGCCCCCGCCTCAGCCCCCGCCCCGAGGCAGGCATAATGCGTAATTGAAAAATAACTGGACTTGGTGGTCCTTGCGTGAGGGTGAGAGATACTAAGATTTTAATACAAAAAAGCAACTCACGGCTCCCTAGTGGAAGCATCCGGAGGCATTAATAGGTCTGTTTCTTTTTTCGACATTGTATTTGGTTTTATTCGTGTGTGTGTGTGTGTGTGTGTGTGTGTGTGTGTGTGCGCGCGCGCGCGCCTGCTTGTCTGCATGTGCATGACGTATGTGTGGTTATGGTATTGGGTTCCCTGCATCGCAGTTACAGGTGGCTGGGCCTGCTGGGCTCGGAACCCAGATCTTCTGTGTGAAGAGCGAGAGTTCTCTAGAACCCCTGCTGCTTCCTATTATTTAATTGCGCCCTGCCAATAAAGGTGCAATTGGCAAAATCATCTAGAGGAAACAGTCTTTGTTCGGACCTGTTTTTCCGTCCCCTTCCGCTTGATATTTCTAAATTAACTTATCAATAATGGATTAAAGTAATACGCAAAAGTGGGGCAATACTGCACCTTTAAGGAAATATTATTTTTCCTCGGGTCCTATCAAGGTAAATTTCATCAGTATTCGAAGAATGAGCAAAGCACTTCAACAATTTATTTCAATAAAAGAAGACTTAGCCGAAAGGAGTATAAATGATGAGAACTTGCTTTAAACTGATTTATTCCCTGAAGCAATAAAAGGAATGTTTCTTCACTCAGCTGTTTAATATGCAAATATGCAGAACGTCCAGCCCTGACAGCACATCATTAATAAAACCTTGCGCTGAGCAGAGCGCCCGATATTTCATCCTGATGAAAATGCATGATGATGATTCTAGACTGTGGGCTCTCGGAGTCGAACAATGTGCCTTCCCGGCGGTGACGGGGGCCCACCCTCCGCGGAGAGAGGGGTCTGTTCCAGAGCCACTGCATTTCTGCAGCAGGGGGTCACGGGCACAGCGCCTGCCCCAGAGCAGAGTGGACAGTCCTTCATGCTTCCAAGTGGGAGAGGGTTAGCTTGATCACAGGGGGAGACAAGGGTCGGAGACGCTCTTCTTTTAGGGATGGATGGTGGCGTGCTAATTTTTAAATTTTTTATTGGTTTAATTTCTTCCCCGGTATTTAGGGGAATTCCCACTCTGCTAGCTTTATGCTCACATGGAATAAGACAGCACGTGTGATTAAAAAAAAAAAAAAAGATACCGGCCTCAGGAAACCGAACCACCATCTCCCCCTAATATTCCGTGGCCCTGTTGTGTGTTGTGGTTGTAGAGTAAAACTGTAAAAGGAACCAAGTGTAGAAAGTGGAAAACCAATCCTCTTACAACAAGATCCTGCTGCACTCGGTCTTTGGGAACTTCTGAGATGGGTGGTGATGGTGTTGGGATTTTGAAAGGTTTGAGAAAGGACCGCGGTGCCGGCTTGTATATACACCAGCGCAGTGTGTGTGAGTGTGGGCCCGAGTGTGTGAGTGTGATGATCCCAGGTGTGCGACAGTACACGGGGTCAGGGGACACTCTGGGTATCAGGCCTTCCCTGGTTCCCAAGAGGAGCTCCAGGGTCCCTGCTGTGTGCCCTCAGGCTACCTGACCCTCTGTGGATTCTTCTGCCTTCCCTTCCATCATCCTATAGGAGCTCAGGGATTGTAATAATGGACATTAGTAGCCTGGCTTTTTTACAAGGATTCTGAAGATCTGAGCAAGAGCTTGCTTTCAGCTTTCCCAGATGAACCACCTCCCCAAAAATGTGGGGTTTTGTTGTTGTTGTTGTTTTGCTTTTGTTTTTGTTTTGTTTTTGTTTTTTTTTTTGAGACAGGGTTTCTCTGTGTATCCCTGACTGACCTGGAACTCACTCTGTAGACCAGGCTGACCTCAAACTCAGGAATCCACCTGCCTCTGCCTCCCAAGTGCTGGGATTACAGGCGTGCGCCACCACCACCCGGCTAGGTTTTTTTTTTTTGTTTGTTTGTTTGTTTGTTAAGTTCTTTACAATTTTTAAAAATATCTTTCACATTTTCTTTTCTTCCTTTCATTTTTCTTGGATGCAGTCAAGGCTCATGCAGCCTTAAAAGGTCTCTGAATAGCTGGAGGTAACCCTGACCTTTGGCTCTTCCCGCCTCCACTTCGTGAGTTGTGGGGTTTTAAGTGTCTCGACTACCGCATACCTGGTTTACGTGTGGCAGGGGACAGAACCCAAGGCTTCAAGCACATCGGCAAAGCCCTCTCCTAACTGAGGTATGTCTCCTGCTCTCTCCCGAATTTTACAGTGAGTGCAACCATATGTATGATCAGAAAATCATGTTTAAAAAAATACCCCAAACCCCAAAACTTGATTCCGCACACATACGCTATCCATCCACTCCCCCCCCCTCCCTTCCTACCCGCTACCACTACCCGCATCCACTAAACCTTATCTCAGGATTATCAGCACTGTGAAGGGCCCTACCCTGGGATCTCTTGGAAAACTTCATACAAACCCTGCTTGCTGGCTTAAAAAAGATACACAGACATGACAGGGGTGCATGAATTACTAATTGTAAGTCTTTAGAACACGGCCTGGAATTTGGCATGGTCCAGAAAAGTATTTGTTAAATCAATAACCAATAAATCAGATTAACTCTGAAAGCATGCCCCTCTGCAAGGGTGAGTTTTCTATAAACACTCCTTATTTACGTAGATAAAGGATATGGAAACTTGCTGCTGCTTTTTTTTTCTTTTCTTTTTTCATTTTTTCTTTTTTTTTGGCCTTTCATTTATAACTACTGCATGGTCCTTGTCTGTAAGTACTGCTCCAAGTTAGAGAAAATTTGGATGAAAACTCCGATTCTGGGGGCCGCGTGGCAAGATGTCTCAGAGGTTAAAATTTTTGAGAGCAAGTGTTACCCTCCTGAGCCCGTCCGTGTGAAGGCAGAGGGAGGAGACAGACTCCACACAGCTCCCTGCCTATGAAGGCGCTTCCACACTTCATAGACACGTATAACAATCCGGGGGGAAAAAAAATTAAATCATCTAGCGCTTACATCCGTGCTGTGTGACCTCGGAGTTAGACCCTTACCTATGCAAGCCCCATCTCCTCATTGTGAACTCTACGGACCTGTTCAGCTTGCTTTTAGAGGGAGTTCCGATCGGTGTAGCACTGTGCCCACAGCAGAGAGGCTCGCCCTCGTCGTTTATTAAGCACCTACTACAGACCAAGTGCCATGCACATCTTCGCATAGATCTGTATGACAACCCCTGAGCTCAGCAGCTGCCCTGCTCAACACGTTTTCCAGAAGGGAGACTAAGCTTGGGGAGGCTCAAACAAGGCCACCAGCAGAGTGTGGCTTTGAACTTGAGCCTGCCTGTCATTAACTCCTCAACTAAATAAGGTCTTCACACCAGACCTGCTTATTTCCCCCGGAGGCCTGGGGTAAGGGGGAACCAAAAAAACCATAAACAAAACAACAACAACAACAAAAAAACTAGATCCAGTAATGGCGCAAAAACACAGGGAGAAAGAAGAGATTTCCCTCTTTCCTTTTATCTTCGGTCACAATTCATCTTCACAGAGTCTGTCCAGAGGCGGGTGACGAGGGGTGGGTGCTCTCAGCTTCACAGAAAGAGGAAGGGCCTGTGAAGTCCTCTGAGGCTGCGCTGTCATCTCAAAAGCACACTTATTAGAGAAGGCCCATTCATGTCTGTAATTTGTGAAGGTTTTTATTTCCAACTTTAGAAAACACTGGGAAGAGAAGTAAAAGAAAAAAATAAAACCCTTATTTTTCAAATCTGTGATGGCGCATGTTGGGCAGGAAACACCTCTCTCCCCTTATTCCTGACCCCACGTTTCTCTCTCCCTGACATGACGTGTATGTCTTCTTTATCCCCCCAGGAGAATGGCTCTCATTGCCAACAGGAAGAGAGCCGTTGGCGTTGATTTCCGAATATTTCAATTATAAATCAATCGTTTAGCCAGATTCAATGAAGTTTGAAAAAAAAAAACAAACCCTCTCCTTTGAATCAGTTCCCGGTGAGAATCCACCGAGTCTTGGGGGTGGAATTTGCAGTGGCCTCTTGCAGGTCCTGTCCGTGTTTCTGATTTTATGTGTGCTTAGTAATACGCCCTCATAACTCAGATGGGATGAACCAATTAAACATTTCCCCGTAGTCTGTGAAAGCGCTGCTCTTGGCATGTTTTTTGCATGGCGCAAGCCTCTGCGGGAGGATACGATAGAAATCTTGCACTATTTAAATATAGAATTGGGACATCAAAGAAAGGGCTGTGTTGAAATAACATGGATAATTAAGGAAGTGGAGAACAGCAATAACTGATTTACATAAATGCTAATGAGTCTCCTGACTTGTTTGGCAATCTGCACTTTAGGCTGGGTAACGGTGCCTCCGAATTTATGATCTAATTTTTACTTTAATATTTTCTTTTCGCGAGTTGTAACCCGCACTGAGGCGTGCCTGCCAGCATCTAACTTCTTGGCCTTCAAACGCCCAGAAGTGCCTCTCTCTAAACCACCCTGGGGATGGATGGAGGGGTTTGCCAGTTTCCTCAACACCCTGCTTTAGATGGGCTTCTTTTCGTACTATGCTGCTCTTGTTGTTACTGGGTGGGGGTGGGGGGTCGGTAATAATGTTTGAGGTATCTAGACTTGGCGTGACAACCAGGCTAGCAAATGAATATCCCCTCAGAGAGAGTAAAGGGTTTCCTACTTACCTGTTCCTTGTCAATTGGAGGTGGGGGGGGGCAGGGATCAACACGCTTGAGGGGGAGTGATTATTCTGTACCATTCTTGGGTGTCTTTTGCTTCAGAGAAGAAACGACATGCATTGAGAATCGCCATTCTATTGTACTTTTCTACTGATCTCGCTCCACAGGGCCACCGCCTCCCATGAATGAGAATGAGAGCCCGGCTGGCCCCTCCGGACACTCTACACACTGACCTTCAGTGTAGTCTATTTCCCTCTGAGCCCTCTAAGCATGATCCATTGCTTTCTCGGGCCATTCCCCCTTCACCCCATTGATGGCTTTCAGAGGCTGCTTCAATTTCCAAGCCCTGACAAGCTGAGGCGGTGGCCGGGGCTCTGTCTGCGCTGTCTTATGGATTGTGCAAGGTCACCGCCGGGGAGAGGAAAGAGGCAGCCGGCGCATTTATCAGGATGTATTGTTTTACTTTTTCTATCCATCACCGAGGCGATGATTCTATTTTAGTGAAAATCCATTGAACTCCGATCAAGTCAGATGGCTGTTATCATTGGAGACTCAAGAGCTGTCAGGCTGTAATGGGTACAAATGTTGGGAGATGGGGGGCTTGGGCCCGACCGTGTTCTTTCGGGGATCTTTCTGGCCATTCTTGCTTTTAAAATTTCATCCCGTCATTTTGATTTACGTTTCTTTTCAGCTGTTCTTGCGAGAGATACAAATCTGGTTATACCACTGGGAATGAACCAGTTACAGGCAATTTAGGCCCCGTATACAGAGACTAAGGCCTCCCTTACCATGGGACTGCTGCTTATTCTGGGTCTAATAACCGGCTCCCTGCCAGTATGAGTTTGTATCCCTAAGTGATCACAGATGGTGAACACAAGAAATGCATGTACACACACACTCCACTCCCAGGGCATGGCACCACATGCTTACCGCATGTTTAGTGTTGTCTTGAACATTACACATTGTCAGATCATCACACTTGATGTTCTAGAATATACCATGAATAGGCCCTTCAGCCCCCCAGTGCTATATATATTAATACACAACATAATACATGTATATAAAATATAATAACATATATTAAATATTTCTACTTAATTTACAAGAGTTTGGGGAAGATTTTATGGTACAGTTATCACCTCCAATAGGGAGGAGAGAGAGAGAGAGAGCTCTGAAAATGTCTTTTTGGCCTGCTTCTGAAGATGGGAGTTAATTAAACATGACATTTTAATGATGTCCTTTAAGCACATTTTCTTCTGCCCCATATTCCAAACTTTTATAAAAGGGGGACTGTCTGACAGTGGAAGACGGGTCGGCTTTTAATCAGGACCCTGTAGTTTGAAGCAAAGCTTAACTCTTAGCTATGCAGAGAAGCAAATGAAGCTCTCTATAGACTGCCGGGTACAGGTTTCTACCCTCGTCCCAGGTTAGCGCCGAGTCCAGCAGAGTAGCTTTAAAGGAACAAGGGACAACACTTAGAAGAGACGCCAGGCTTGGAGCCTGTTTGTCTCATTCAAGACAGTTTAATGTGTAAAGCCACCTCCCAAAGCACTCCCTTACAGTGCCTGCCCTTGTTCCTGTTATTAGCAAGAGGAATTGAATATTGACGGCACACTCTTAAATTTATATTTGTATTATAAATATAATATATTATAAATATTATTTATATTATAAATAACAGCAACAATAGTCAGGGAAGTTATTTATTGGTCACTTACCCTGAGTTAGGCACCAGTGCTTTACATATGTTGTCTGGGTCTTAAAAAGCTTACCTCAGTGAGGGCAGAGAGCTGGACTTTCAGGAAATACTACCAAGACTCCAAAAACCCTACGAATGAGCCAGGGAATTCAAACTCAGAAATGGCAGCTCTGTGCAGAGTCCCAACTGATGGAGCTAGAGTAAGAGGAGATATCCAGAAAAGCATACAGGAAAGCAGCCTTGACCTGAACACCAGCAGACTTCTTAGCACAAGCCTTCTAGGCTGGCTTAAACCCCATCAAGATCCAGATAGTTAGAGCTTATAGTACTTTGCATAGGAACTGCCCTCCAGGGGTCTAAGTGTTTGAACCAGTATGACCTCTGGCCATTTGGAAGGCTACAGAGCCATGGGGGTCATGGGGGTGGGAGACTTGGATGGTTGTATGTCACTGAGAGAACCTGCTGAGGATTATAGCCCAGAACTGCTTCCAGCCTGCACTGGCTAGTTTTGTGTGTCAACTTGACACAGGCTGGAGTTATCATAGGAAAAGGAGCTTCAGTTGGGGAAGTACCTCCATGAGATCCAGCTGTGGGGCATTTTTTCAATTAGTGATCAAGTGGGGGAGAGCCCCTTGTGGGTGGTACTATCTCTGGGCTGGTATTCTTGGGTTCTATAAGAGAGCAGGCTGAGCAAGCCAGGGGAAGCAAGCCAGTAAGGAACATCCCTCCATGGCCTCTGCATCAGCTCCTGCTTCCTGACCTGCTTGAGTTCCAGTCCTGACTTCCTTTGGTAATGAACAGCTGTGTGGAAGTGTAAGCTCAATAAACCCTTTCCCCCCCAACTTGCTTCTTGGTCATGATGCTTGTGCAGGAATAGAAACCCTGGCTAAGACACAGCCCAAGCAGTTCCCTGATCTGCCAAGTTATGAGTAAGTTGTCATGGACCAAAACATCCTTCTTCGTTTGGGCTGTCCAATACATTTTGGAACTTTAGAAGCTTCCTTGGTGTCTACCCAGTAGACCATTAGTATCCCTCCCTATTCTCAGTTAGGATGAAATACACAAACCAAACAGAACAATTGCAAATGCTGTGAAATCACAACACTAGTCTTGACTTCTGGTGTTCTAGGTGGAGAGGTTAAAAAGCTAAAACCTACTCCTCTGGGACTCCCTGGCAGCTATAATCCCCGATACAAATCTGTCCCCTTGATGGCTAGATGCTGGCAGGTGAGGACTGGGGAGCAGCCTCAAGGGAGTGGCATATCCTGTTCATCCTGAGATTTCCCTCTGTGTAGGTGAAGCTTCCTCTCCTCCTATTCTGGACCCATTTTCAGCCTCCTGGTGATACACAAGTATCAGAGAGAGATAACTTTGGATTCCCCTTCTGCTCAGGTCAGACTGTACCTTCAGTGGTAGAAGATCCCTGGAGGGTAAGTTTTATATTGAGGGGGGCATGATTGGACACCAACTTCAAACACCTCCTCCTGCTTTTCTAACAGTTCTGCAATCACCAGATTGCCTTTATTAAATTCCTTCATGTCTAACTTAAAGGAGGAGGTTCTTACATGTTGCTTTGAGCATAGATGAGTCACTCACTGGAGTTATCTTTCGAATGACTATCATGCATCTCAAGACCCAAACACACTCTGAGTCTCAGAACATGCAGGTTCCTTTACTCTGATAGGCATTCCTTCCAATTTCTCCCCAGTTCTCAGCTTCACAGGGCAGGCCACCTCCAAACACTGGGTTCAAAGCTGAGGCCCATGTTGTGCATGGTTTTCTCCGGGGTAAATCTTCTTTACTCCTTTATATCAAGCCCCTTTTGGCTCCCTTTTGCTGCAACCTGGTGAAGATGTTGTCATTACTCATGGGCCTTATTTAATCTGCAGGGCTCTGATTCAGTCTTACGGTTTTGGTGCCTAGATCAGAGCAAGAATTAATGATGTAAGGTTATACCCTAGATATATCAGAGAAAGTATATGATGAACAGATGGCTAGAGGAAGGGATAGAAAATTGTAACATTATTCCTTAGTGTCTGATGTTGTGCTATCTCATAGAACTTGACCTTGAAGCACTAAGCGGAGGCCCAAAGGAATCAGAGAAAACGGAGGGAAAGATGTACTGGTTAATATAGGGCGTTCTGAGGGCTGGTTTGCTTAGAAAGAACTTTGGATAAGACCAGGGCAACGTGCAGGGTGAGAGAGCAGAGGGAGCAGCCTGTGCAGGATGAGGAGAGGCATGCAGGAAGCAGAACACACAAGCACTAACCAAACGGCTTAGCAATTCCCCATGCCTCCGAGGATGTGCAAGCAGACTTGGCGTGGCAGGAGTTCAGGAGACACAGAGAGGCAAAGGGGAGAGTGCTCACATGAGCTCATGAGAGCCACGGAATGAAAGCGTGGATGCTCGCATAGTCTCCTCTTGAGCAACCAACATTTATTATTTAAAACACTCTCATTTGTTCTCTTCCACCAAAAAGAAGTACCCAAGAAAACATTAGCTATGGCATTAGGTAACCATGTCAACCTGGTCGGTCTGGAGATGACGTCATAAGAAACCCGTCACTCCATCAGGAGCAGAAATCCGACAGGTCCATCAATGGATTCCTACAGAATTTGTTGGCAAACGTGTTACTAGTTGTGCTTCGCCCTGTCGGCGACGACAGAAGAGGTCCATGGAAGCACTTGTATAAGAACTGAACAGAACTGTTTGGTGATCAACTACGTCTGTGTTAATGGCAGCTTTTCAGAGCTACGCTCCTTATTTTTTAATTAAATAGAAGAATGGACCTTGAGCCATTCTTTTGCACACAGGGTTCAGAGTTGTTGAAAAGTGTGCTGGTAGAGAGAACACCAGGAATGAGTTCGTGAGTGAACACCTCCCACCAGACGTCTAGCAGAGGGGTTGTGCTGAGTATAGACCCTGCCTGCTCTACCCAGGGAGGCCTTACCAATGGCTTGCTATGCCGAGCCTTCTGCTATACATTTAACACCAAAGCTTTTTCTGGTAATAATCAAACCATAAAATTAGCATGGTCGGTAGGTTCATTTTGCCTCAAGCACATGTGTTTGCCATCAAATTCTGTAGGATTCCACTGGTGACCCTGTCTGATTTCTGCTCCTGGAGTGATGGGTTTCTTTTTTCTTCTCTCTCTCTCTCTCTCTCTCTCTCTCTCTCTCTCTCTCTCCCTCTCTCTCTCTCCCCCCCGTCTCTTTTTTGGGGGGGGCATTTTCTTTATTTACATTTTAAATGTTTCCCCTTTCTATGATTCCCCTCCAGAAACCCCCTATCCCCTCTCTCTGCTTCTATGAGGGTGCTCCCCCACCCACCCACCCACTCCAGTCCTCCCACCCTGGTATTCCCCTACACTGGGGCATGGAACACCCTCAGGCCCAAGGGCCTCTCCTCCCACTGATGTCCAACAAGGCCATCCTCTGCCATACATGTGGCCGGAGCCATGGGTCCCTCCATGTGTATTCATTGCTTGGTGGTCTAGTTCCTGGTGACTCAAGGAGGCGGGGGGGGGGGGCTGGCCTATTGACACTGTTGCTCCCTCCATGGGGCTGCAGACCCTCTCAGCTCCTTCAGCCCCTTCTCCAACTCCTCCATTGGGGATCCTGCATTCAATCCAATGGATGCTCGCAGACGGTTTCTTAAGACATCATCTCTAGACTAAATAGGTTGGCATGGTTACCTAATATCTTATATCCAGATGAGGAAACTGGTGTTAGAGAAGGCAGGTGACTTAGCCCTGGCCTCAGCACCTTTAAGTGTAAAAAGGAAGATTTGGGTCAAGTTTGGTCTTTCTTTGGAGTCCGAGGGTATCTACTTGGAGCTGTCAAAAACAGCTTAGGACAGTTCCAAAGAGAGCCCCTTCTGGAAGGCATTGATCCTGGGGAGAGTCGGGCAAAGGATCCTTAGCTTTGAGGACCCACTCTATCCAAGATGCTACATCCAGGACTCTGGGAGCTGGGAGAAAAACATTGAATCCTAGTATCAGAGCGAACAAGTAGGCTGGAACCGAGAATGCCTGAAGCCCTGTCCTCTAGGAGGTGGAAGCAGGAGAACGAAGACCAAAGTCATCTTGGGCTGCCCCATGAGTTCATGGATGCCTTGGGCTACGCCAGACATCCTGTCTTCAAAACAAGGAGCTTTCAAGATGGCAACCGGCCGACTGCTTGATCCTTCCTGTGCTCTCCTGTGGCTGCTAGGGGAAGCCATGACAAAGCCCATCACCATTAAATGCTAAGAAGAGAGAGACATCTGTTGGAGCTGGAATGACGGTGACTTATCAGAGAAAGTGCTTGCTGCAGAAGCCTGAGGAGTTGAAAACTCAGGAGTAAAACCAGGCCCTGGCGTGCATGCCCGTCACCCCAGTGCTCTTAAGGCAGGGGATGAGAGAGGACCATAGGGACCCCTGGAATCAACGGGGCCCTGGCAATATGCAGTGAATGACAAAGCGAGCCCATCTCCATCAAGTTGGTAGGCGAGGAGCAACAGCTGAGATTGTCCTCCCACTCAGACATGCTTGCAGAGCTGGGACACCAACTGCCTGTCTGCTGGCCACTGTCCTCAGCACTTCAAACCGTCTTTTGATTCAGCCCTGGCAATGACTTTGTCAAAGAGACGCTAATGCTTGCCATTTGTGAAGGCGGGAAGATCTACGGGCAACAGCCAGTGGCGGAACTGGAGGTGGTGAATACAGGGGAGGACAAAGAGAGGAAGCTAGGCTTTTAATATTGAATAGTTGAAGAAGACACACATACTGGCTATTGTCATGGTTTGCATAGGCTTGGCCCAGGGAGTGGCACGATTAGAAGATGTGGCCTTAGCCGGGCAGTGGTGGCGCATGCCTTTAGTCCCAGCACCTGAGAGGCAGAGGCAGGCGGATTTCTGAGTTCGAGGCCAGCCTGGTCTACAGAGTGAGTTCCAGGTCAGCCAGGGCTACACAGAAAAACCCTGTCTCGAAAAACCAAAAAAAAAAAAAAAAAAAAAAAAAAAAAAAAAAAAAGATGTGGCCTTTGTTGAGTACATGTGTCACCATGGGTATGGGCTTTAAGACCCTCATCCTAGCTGCCTGGAAGTCAGTCTTCTGTTTGCAGCCTTCAGATGAAAATGTAGAGCTCTCAGCTCCTCCTGCTTCATGCCTGCCTGGACGCTGCCATGTCCTCACCTTGATGATAATGGACTGAACCTCTAAACCTGTAAGCCAGCCCCAATGAAATGTTGTCCTTGTAAGAGTTGCCTTGGTCATGATGTCTCTTCACAGCAGTGAAACTCTTAACTAAAACAGCCACTCAAACTCCTTCGCGATTATATAAGGTGATTTGGGGCTAGCATGGGTTTTAGGCTTCAAGCAGACAGGCAAGACATCCAGCTTCTTCTGCATCCCTTTGAAGGCCCTTCTTACGGAAATCTCAAAACCTGGCCATCCCGGGCTCAGGAGAAGCTGCTTGCTGTCTTAAGTTCAGACTTACTGTGACACCTCCTTCTGCAGGAGTATTAAAGGCAAACTTTCTCTCTCCTCCTCAAGTCTCCTCTCAATCACTGATCTCTCCAGGGGAAAAACTACAACTAAACAGTCTCATTAGGGGAGAAGCAGAGAGCACAGACCGAAGTCACACCCTCCCACCCACCCACCCTCAGAATTAACGCGCATGCTCTTCTCTCCACCCAGGGCCCTCCCCCAAGGTGACCTTGCCAGTTAACTCTTCTGCGTCATCCAGTGGCTCAGGGTCCCACCCTCAGACCCAGGAACTGCTTCAGACCTCTCGGGGATACATTATAATTGTGAACTAACGCCATATAACTAAGGAACAACCCAGGACAACGTAGAAATTCCCCATTCTCCCCGCCTGCCCTACAAGGTGATGGCCAGGACCCAACAGGGAAAGAGAGGGTTCCTCCCATGACTCCGGAAGCCCTCAGGCCAGCTTAGGAACACTGCCCATGACCACAGCCCAGGGCTCGGGTAACCCTGACCGCTGTAGACAATACCACAGCCCCCTCCCCCCCCCCCCGGCCTCTACTACCTTTTGTCCCCATCACGTTTTCCCTAATAGATGAGCCCACTGATTCCCATTGGCAGCCCTTTGTACCGTAATGAACAGGATGCGGGCTGATGAATGCAGCCACCACGCAGAAAACGTCAGTTCTTTCATTAAGCAAACCTCCCCAGGTTCATTGTATTGAACCAGGGTTTAGGCTATTACGCTGACACATGACAGAACAAATTCTAGTCACATTGTAAGTGCCTATTCATGTTTGGCAAATTCCACTTTCCGCACATACGCACATTTAGAATTGGACACTGGCTGCCTGCAACTTTTTCCCCCCTCTTGAAATCTATTTTCCTATTTTTAACTGCTAATAATTAAGAGAAATCCTGCTTTAATAACAGAGTCTCAATGAACCTAATTCAGCGGGGACATAATGGATCGCCACACTGGGTTTCTTTCCGGACTGCTCCGCAGGCTGGCTGGCTCCTCACGGGCGCTCGGATATTGACAGACTATGTGCCATTTGCAGAAGGGAACATAATAAAATATTTGCACGTGGGGTTCTGACACTGCCGGCTCTTCTTTCTGTTCATCGTTTAAAAACATTTCTTCAAGCTTGGATTCCCTGCTTGTGAAAACGGAGGGGACTAAAGCCATCACTCAAAAGGGAAGACTGAAGGAGCGTGCCTGACCAAGGTGCAACTTGGGGCACCAGGACAATAAGTATTGATGGTTCTTCTACCCATTGCTTCTTATGGGAGTGGTCCTCTCCGTAAGCATGTGTTGGCTGTGTGCCTGGCATCGGCTCAAACTGGGTACCAGGATTTGGTCAAGAGGCTAGGGAATTTATGTTTCAGTGGCTTCATGTTGTGGCTGCTGACTCTCAACTCCACCTACTACCCTGACTTCCAACACAGCGGCTGCTTCCTCTCTTTTTTACACAGGTCAAAAGTTTTAGCTCCAGAGTCTTTGCGCTTACTGCACCTAAAGTTTTGTTGGTATTCACTGAGACACTTGCAAGATGTCATTCTGGGGGATGTGGTTCAGTGGCTGTCTCCTCAAAACCCATCGTGCACAGCACAGACTTATCTACAGAAATGAAAGATATTAGTGACTGGTGGAAGCGGAGGGTGTGATGGTTTGTATATGCTCGGCCCAGGAAGTGGCACTATTAGGGGGTGTGGCCTTGTTGGAGTAGGTGTGTCACTGTGGGCATGAGCTTAGGACCCTCATCCTAGGGGCCTAGAAGTCAGTATTCTGCTAGCAGCCTTCAGATGAAGATGTAGAACTCAGTTCTGTCTGCACCATGCCTGCCTGTATGCTGCCATGCTCCCGCCTTGATGATAATGGACTGAATCTCTGAACCCGTCAGCCAGCCCAAGCTAAATGTTGTCCTTTATAAGACTTGCCTTGGTCATGGTGTCTGTTCGCAGCAGTAAAACCCTAAGACACAGAGTGACTGCTAAAAGGGAAAGGGTTTCCATTGGGGGAGGGGGAACAGTGCCGTGGGACATAGTCGGGGTGACTGTGACCTTTGTGACCTTAGCGTGACTCTAACATCCATGTTATTCCATGTGCAGACAAGAGGTGGCGGCGTGGGATTCAGCCTTCACTGCTGAGATGGGTCTTACTCACGTGACGCTGGACTCCCCACCCTTAAGCGTGGGAAGCAGGGAAGAGGTTCTGTTGTCTCTGAGGCACCCCGTTCTAATATTCCACAAACACCCAAGATAACAGCTGTACAGAATACACCCCCCCATGATGTACATACCCCCCCAAACACCGAGTGCACACCACCTTGTCCTCCTGCCACTCCTCCGGGTCTCATCCCACTCAACTCAGATTTATTACAGGACTGCCCATCAGCCTGCCTCTAGGGAAAAAGATAAAAGTAAGAAACACCTTGCCGGAAGGCCTGGCTAAAGGTAAATCATAAACCTTTGATAAGGAATAGAACAAATCCAGACAAACGGCTGCTCCATCCCACTTTGTATTAAGCGGATAATGTCACACAGAAAAATCAATGTGCAATATTGAAAAAGGGGGGTGGTGGCGGCAAGACTTGGGGATCAGACGTCACATTGTTCCAAAGTGACAGAGAACCCCCAACACATGGGAGCTACATAAATTTTAAAGACAGACTGCAGATTCCCGGTTTACTGAACCTGCCTGTCATTTCAACTCCCTTTGTACTAGGTGCTAACTCCTGGGGGTGGGGGGTGGGGGCGCTGTCACTGAGATTTTTCTGTGGGAAGGGTAGAGGGGAGACTGCGGTGGCATTTTAGATGATAAGCTGGCAATTCATGCTAAACAGATTATTTCAAAATTGGACATTTAAAAAAAATTATATTTTTAATTTGTGTGTGTGTGTGTGTGTGTGTGTGTGTGTGTGTGTGTGTGTAAGGGTATGTGCACATGAGTGCAGGTATCCCCAGAGGCCAGAAGAGGGTGTTTAATCCCCTGGAGATGGAGTTGTCTGATGTGAGAGCAAAACTAGGAATTGAGCCCAGATCTGTGCAAAAGCAGCAAGAGCTCTTAAAGTCCTCAAAAGATGTCATTTTTTCCCCCAACACCACTACTGCTAGCAATGCTCCCTTCTGGTGGAATCCCCCAAGAGGACATCATATATGTGCAGGGACTCATGTCTCAGTTACGTTGGGAAATCGTTCAGAAGGAAGAAGGGATGCTGGAGTACCAGCTTCCTGTACTAACTTCAAAAGCATCCCTTAAAAGTCACGCACACCTCAGAGTATGCATTTTGGAGTCTGAGACACACAAAGACAACAACATTGTGGCTCACACTCACAAGCCCAGAACTCAGGGGGGGCTGCGGCAGGAATGCCCTGAGCCACACTGCAGCCCTTACCAATAAAGCCAAAAGAAAAAGGAGAAGAAGACCGAGCAACACACACACATATGAGTGGGTTTACACATAAATATGGGGGTTGGGGGTGGGGAGGGAAGGAACAGACAAAGTCCATAGGGACCGCGTCACATTGGTGGGGTCTAAGTTCGAAGCTTCGAATCGCAGCTTTGTTTACTCTTACTTGGTGATAATTGTTCACGGCAGAACGTATCAGAAAATTCTATAATGGGAACCACAGTCAGGAAATAGTAAATAATTAATCACCTCCCTCCCTGCCTCTTGCATCTCTGTTGATATAAATGGCCGTATAATTCCAAACCCAATTATCACTACTTAGCCATTCCATTTTGTAGTTAAAATCCCGCAAAATTAAAGCGCATCAATTGTTAATGGCAATAGACCAGACATGGGATTAAAGATTATTTTAATGTTTATTTCCTGTCAAGACATCTCTTGGCAGGAAACACCACAGACAAAAGGCTGCACGCTCAGATGAGATTCATATATTTAAATCCTCTAACTTCTAAAAACATTATGGATATAATTACTTGTTTAATTTACTTGTTCCCCTAAGATACAGGCTGAGGAGACCGAGCCAACTTTATGATGAAAAGTTCTGAGACAAGCAAGGCGTGGCTCTATAGCTTTGTAAGCTGCTTTATGGAAGCAACCAAGCAGAATTCAGTTTCCGTTCCCACCCTGCTGACGAGGAGGGGCGGGGTGGGCAGCAAAGGCAGAGAGAAGGGAGAGAGAAGTCCTCGAGTTCGAGGTTTCCCTCTGTCACCCGGGGCCCCATGTCAATCATGGCTTCTGCATGGGGCTCAGTTCCCTTGTATAAAATACAAGTCAGGAAAGGAAGCCGTGCAGAGCAACCTAGCCAAAAACAGTGCGTGAAAAAGACTGTGGAAGACCTGGGAAAAGCCGCATAACTACAGCGAGATGACTTGCAACTTGTGACATCGTGTGCACGCATTCTGATACGGAGGCCCTTACCTGGAACGTGTGAGCGTGTCAACAGGAATGCCTTATCCATGGCAAACCATCCCTTTCAATCATCAATAACATACACATATGTGTGATGTCTCAGAACTCCCTCCCCCTCCCCGTGCTCCCACCCCGCCTCCCCCAAGAAGACTGCACGGTGACAAAATAGAGAGAACCTCGGGATCCGGTTTAAGAAACATCGATCTGTCAGGTGTGGTAACTCAGACCTGGAATCCTGGCACGTAAGAGGCTGAGGCAGGAGGATTACTCCCACCACCACCAGTTTAAGGTGAGCCTGGGGTGGATAGTGAGACCTTGTCTTAAACAAAACAAAGCAAAACAGAAACATTGATCGGTTTGCAAAAACCAAGACCATAGTACAAGTAAGTTCCTCACGATTGACATCTGTGCTAAGAGGGCGAGAAGGTTGGAAGGCTGGCTCAGCACACAGCATGTGCAGCCTCTCAGAGGGCCAGGGTTCAAGTCTCAGCACTTGCGTGTCCTGTCCGCTCACATCCATCTGTAACTCTAATCTCGGTATTCAATGCCTCCTCAGGCACTGTGTGCCTGTGTGTGTGATATACATGCAGGCAAAACAATGCATACACATAAAATAAATAGAACTAAAAACTTCTATAAAAAGAAAGAATATAAAATTGATGTTTTTATTACATATTGGATTATACACATTCAGGAAAAGAGAGGTGACAGGTGGGAAGATAACTATGCAGATGACAGATAAATAGATAAACACGTAAGATAGGTGATTGATAAACAGAAGGTGATAGATGGTTACATAGATAGATAGAATAATTCTACTATGCACCTAAAGTCACCATTTAAATCATTGAGAATCAGAATTGGAATGAGACTGGGCCCTTTTCCAAAGTGTTTATTGTTTATCTGTTTCATTAGAACATAAAAACTTCACTGGAATATAAAAGAAATTTCATTAGTGTATAAAAACCACATAGGAAGAGACAGCCTCTGCCTTGTTCAATGGCGTCTCGTTCAAATTTAACATCAAACTTGATACATACTAGGTCCGTGATAAGCATCGTGGCATGTTTTATTTTCACAAGGGGATTTATGCTGTGCGGTTCCTGCTGTTTGTGCATTAACAACAAAAGCCATGCAATCCATCAGGGCTGGGAAGCTTATCTACATCAACTGCCCAGGTGAGGGGCCAGGCCATTGGGATCTGTAGGGACATTATAAGCCCTGAGTATGTCATGTCATTACTCAGGACCTGAGTTTCTGTATATCAGGGGGCTGAGGGACAGCATGTGATTTCAAGTAGCAGAAGCATTATTTAGAAGTTTCTTGGGTTGGGGAGATGGTTCAGCCCACGACGGGCTTTCCGCACAGGCATGAGGACTCATTAAAAAGTCAGTGTGATGATATGTATTTGTAATCCCAGTGCTGGTGAGGTAGAGAGAGGAGGAACCTTGTGGCTGCTGGCCAGACAACCTAGCCTAACCAGTGACCTCAGGCCACACTAAGAGACTTCATCTCAAAAGATAGGTTAGGCACTTCTTAAAAACCAAAACTAGAGACTATCCTCTGGCCTGCACAGACAGGCATCCACTACCCTCCCAGATACACACACACATGCACACACACAGACACACACACACTCTCTCTCAGAAAGGCTGTCCTCTTCAAAAAACAGCCACAATTCAAAATCAAGTCCAAGCAGCTTATCTGTAACCCCTGGACCCCAGAGGCAAGGAGGTCAGGGCTAGAACTGTATCAGGATCTCCATAATGCCACCTTGAGCCTAGGTGCCTTCATTCTGTGCATGGTCCCCGTCAGTGCTGGCTCCACCTCAGGCTGAAAGGTGATTGGGTTTGTGCATCAGATGGCCCCAATGAGTCCAGCCTGAGCCAACAACTAGAGGAAGCAGAAAGCCCTTCTGCATCTGGGGGAGGGGGGTGGAGATACACACAGAGACATACATACACACCGACAGACACAGACACAGACACACATATACAAATAGACACGCACACAAGCACATGTTCAGAGAGGGTACCTTCTCTGAGTCCTCCACATTTATTGGTCAGTAATGGGTCACGAGTCTACTGCATCGTCAACCACTGGCTGGCATACAAGGTTTGCAGATAAGTTATCTAGAGTCATCCATCATAAAAGCTAAGCCAGTACAGTACAGCAGTGTTCCGCTCTGATCCCAGCATTAGGAGACTAAGGCTAAAAAATGGAAAGTTCGAGGCCAGCCTGAGTTACAAAGCAGGTTTAAAACAAGCTTCAGCTACATAGCAGGAGAGACTGTATCAAAGAAAATGCTTAAGATAAAACCAGTAATAAACAGCCTCAATTAATTTTTAAAAATTCAGTATTCAGACTGTAAACACCATAACTATAAAAAAAATAGAGAATGGTTCAATAAAACACAATTCTTCCATATGGTACCATCTTAAGAGTCATTAAAACATTTTCCAAGAAGTGTTTAATGATTCAAACATTTTTTATATGATAGACAGTTTATGAACTCAGCTTGCCAAATGCTAGCATTCAGGAGAAAAGAATATACAGATAGCAAGAGGATTTATCTCAGAGTAATGAAATTGATAGAACACTTAAATTTCCCTCTGCCTGACTTTCTAAATTTTTCTACTTCTCATTTTTTTCTACCATGCATGTTATTTACTACCAAAATCAAAACCATGAAATTTGATTTTTCAAAGTAACAAGGGATGTGTGAATGCAAGAAATCTAACCAGGGTCTGAAGAATGGCTTAGCTTAAAATACTTAGCTTGTAAACAGGAAGACTTGAGGTCTCTCTTCGGAACCGACATAAAAGTGCCAGTGAGCTGTGATCCCAGTGCTGAAGAGGTAGAGACCCGTGGACCCTGAGGCACACAGGCCAGGCAGTCTAGCCTTATTGGTGGGCATCGGACCAATGACAGACCCTGCCTCAAAGGCGGTAGATGGTGCTCCTAAGGATGCACCTGAGGGTGCCTGGTTTGCACAGGCACTCACACAAGCATTTACAATGAAATCCCGCTGGGGATAAAGGAAGCTAAATCAGGGGCAGGGAAGATGGCACTTGGTGCTCTTTCAGGAGATGTGACTTCAGTTTCCAGTACCCATGTTAAGAGGCTTGGAACCAACTCGAACTCCAGCTCCGGAGGATCCGAAAGCCTCTTCTGGCCTCTGTGGGCACTTGCACTCACACGCATTTCACACACACACACACACACACACACACACACATACACGTACACACACACTCCTATAGCCATACATATACACCCCTATAGAACACACACCTATAGACACACATACACAGCTCTATATATACACACTCTAGACACACACCCCTACACACTTACACACCTATAGTTATACACACACCCGAATACACAGTAACCCTATAGACATACAATACGCCCCTATACATACACACCCCTATACAATGCATATGCACACATTCTCATACACACACACACACACACACACACACACACACACCTACACACACTTAGAAAGAATGAATGTCTAAAAAGAAAAGAGAGTGTCAGTCAAATCAGATTCTGCGCCGGGTCTAATCAAATAATTTACTAAGGTCATTAGTAGGTTAGGAACTGCACAATGCTATATAAACAGATATATGCATTGAAAGAATTCTTGCTTACCTACTAACTCTTATTACAGAGGAGTCTGGTAAGGAACTAGACATTATGAAAATTTTACATTGCACATGTAATTCTATGTGCCCATAACTAGACATGAAAACTTTACATCGCACATGTAATTCTATGTGCCCAGAGAGGAATTGATTAGGAGCTACATGACGGCCACACACATGCAGGCATACATAAAAGCCATGGAGCCATATGCACGTGTGTGTTACCTCCATGCTAATCCAGAGTACTGGCTGACCCCTATGCACTGGGGTGGGGGTGTGATCCAGCCATAGTCCTGCAGAGTCAGGGAGCTTTGGCTGGGGAGATGTGGTCAGAAGAAAATTGAAATGTTTGACTCATCCTACTGCCCAGTGGGACCCCTGGGGACTACAAACAGGGGGAGGAATGCCTGTGTCTAGGGAACTGGAGAGGAAGGCAGGCGACCTGCTGAGAGGGAAAAAGTCTTGGATGTGGGCTTCGAGGAGAACACTGGAGTGGATCATCCTTAGGTAAGAAGCTTATTAGAGTTGTTAATGCCATAGACAGACAGACAGACAGTTAGATGCACACATGGGTTGGGCTCTGATGAGAGTTCTGCCCCATAAATCTGATAGTTTATGTGTTTGGGGTGTCTCTTCTTATTTTAATTAAATTTAATTAATTATTTATTTACCTTTAAGTTTTCGAGACAGGGTTATTCTGTAGAGCCCTGGCTATCCTGGAACTCCCTCTGTAGACGAGGCTGTCCTAGAACTCCCTCTGTAGACCAGGCTGGCCTGGAAGTCACAGAAATCCACCTGTTTCTGCCTCGCAAGAGCTGGGATTAAAGGTGTGCGCCACCAGCAGCAGACGGGAATGTTTCTTCCTGTCGGCTCAGGGAAAGCGGAAGATTTGTCACAGTGCTGTGATTAAAGCCGTTGGTACTTGTATGCCTGGTTTATTAGGGCTTTCCTGTTACAGGGTCCGTGGGCGTATGTGCTATACCTGGCTTGCAAATGCATTTTAAGTCACCGGGGGTCTTGCACTCACTGCCCCTCAGGATTCCCGGCTCATCACCAGGCTCTCTCCATTCCTCTAAGTCAATCCCAGCCAGGCCAGCGCCAGCTGGTCTTGGTAGAAGATAATGAATGACAGGAATACACTTGGTTACAGCTACCATCTGTTTTTTGGCATCCAGTTACTATTTCATTTATACCACATCTACCTCCTTGCGGTGGTGGCTAAGGGCATGGCCCATTCTATGGCTGAGAAAACCAAGGCTTAAAACAACAGATGAGGTTAGGAGAGCAGCTCCACGGGACTCGCTCGCGTGGGATGCGGCTGGCCCTGATCCCCAGGGACCACTCTGATGGCAGAGAGGCTTCCTTTGTGGCTTGGGTGTGTGGCAGCTGGACTCCTCGCCCGTGCCCTAAAGCTTAACACCTGCACGGGTGAGAGGACGGGAGGCAGGGATCTGGCCTTGGGACAGACGTGAGGCGACTCCCCGAAGTGCGGGCATCGAGGTTCTCAGAGAAAAGCAAGGAGAAGGCCAGGGCTTCTCCGCAGTCCGCGGATAGGCTTGAAGGATAGACTTTGGCATCCTTCCAGCCCAGATCTGAAACTGTTTTAACAGTCTGCTCACACTTCCGGGGACCCACATGGCTTCCCACCTCCGGGGGACTTGTTCTCTTGCCAGACTTAAAGCACCGAATAGCTACTCGTATTCAACCTGACAGCCATAGATATTGAGTCTAATTCAATCGTTATATCTTTCCTATAGACACAAAGGAAACCACCGTCTTGTAGCACCTCAGGGCTGGCTCGCTCTCTCTCTCTCTCTCTCTCTCTCTCTCTCTCTCTCTCCCTCTCTCTCTCCTGTTTAAGCATACTCAGACTGTGGATGCACACACATGATACAGTTTAAGGAGGGATGGTACATGCTGGTGTTCCTTTGCTACTTACTAAACAGCATAAAAAATCTTTGCTAGTTCCCAACGCCAGCTGAGAGCCGTGAGGCACCTAGGCATCAGGCTTGGGGGGGGGCGGATCTAACCTCCCCCAGAATACGATGCTGAACAGATGGGCAATGGCTTTGCAGTCAGGGGGCTATCAATTGAAGAGAAGAAAAGCCAAGTTCCTGTCAGGGATGGGCTGAGGGGCTGCTCTGTTAAGGGGAATCACATTGCTGTAAGGGCTTTGAATGTAACCCCGAGCCACCTTTCCTGTTCCATCTTCAGGGGAAGACGCGGCACACAAGCGAGAGCATACACTCTGAACTTGTCTGTGCACATTAGCAGGGCTAGCTTGCAAAAGCTCACAGCGAAACATGGTAGATGAGCCGAGATTTGCGGGAGGAGGAAGACGTGCCCCGGGAAAGCCATTCCATAACCTTTCACCAGGCGTGAAATTTACTGTGAATGGAATTTCTAAAAGTCCATGTTGGCTTCTGATTTAAAACTATTAAACCTGGTGTCTGGAGAACACCTCCATTACGATAAATACATCATTATGGCATATGCTAATTACATAATTTCAACCTATCCATGAAAAATGCACCTCCACATCGGTGTCCTGGATCTGGGGGTGGGGGGTGGGGGTTGAGCCTCTAGCTGGGGCAGAGCTTCAGGGTAAAGCTCAGGCATCTATTGGCTAACCTCATCGAGGCCTGGAATAAGAAGGAAGGCACCAAGGCCACACAGGTGACAAACGTGGATCCCTCTGCCTGTGGGATGTGGGTGTGGTCTCCAGTCTGTGTAATGTCAAGCAGGAGTTATCTGTAATTTATAGATACGGGTATAAAAACAGTGTGCCATGCATGTGTGTAGTTCTCCATTTTGGCAGGAGGCAACCATGCAGCCCTACTTTCCAGGAAACAGAGAGAAAGGCCACACACTCACTGATAACTGGACGGGAAAGTTCACAGGATGTTCTTTACAATTCCTTATCTATATTCTTTGTATGTGTGTGGTGCGCGTGTGTATGCATGTTCACATGGGTGAAGGTCAATGTGTGTGTATAAGTGCGTGTGTGTGTGTGTGTGTGTGTGTGTATTCAAAGGTTTTAAATTCTATGTATGTATATGTGTATGTATATATATGCATGCATGTTATATATGTATGTACGTACATATGCTCACAAAAGCAGAGACTAGAGGTGTCAGATCCTGCAAGAGTTGGAGTCACAGGTGATGATAAGCAACTTTGATGTGGACATTGGGAACTGGACTCTAGTCATCTGCAAGAGCAGCACACTCTCTTAACTTCTAAGCCAACACTCCAGCCTTCTTACACACACACACACACACACACACACACACACACACACATGCTTTGTTTGAATGCATATCGGCGCACCACGTTTGTGCAATGCCTGCAGAGCCCAGAACAGGACGTAAGATTCCCTGGAACTACAGTTACAAAAGATTATTAGCGTCCATGTGGATGCTAGGAATCACATCTAGGACCTCTAGAAGAGCAGCCAGTGCTTTTAACTGCTGAGCCATTTCTCTAATCCTCCTTCTCATATTTGGTGGCAAGGTCTTTTACCGGAGCCCAGAGATCAATGAACCGGCTAGCCTAGAAAAACAGCTTCTTCACCGGAGTTACAAGGGGCTGTGACACCCACTGAGCATTTATTCATGTACTAGGGATCCAAACTCTGGCTCTAAGCCTCCTTGGAGCAGGCATTTCACCTGCTGATGGAATCCGTCCTCACCCATATTCCCAATGAGCAGCCGAGGATATGTCTTGTTCTCATCCACCCTGTGCTCTTGGACCTCACAATGTAGTCATAAGGCTGGCTCATATTACCTACTAAATTACTCATTACTGAACAAATATGCTTGGGTTTGGGAGAGAAAACACACTCTCTATATATCTACCAGGCTATGCAGCCACCATGTCTAGTATTTGGAGTCTTCCATATTGAGAATGAGGAAGAGGGCAGCATAGCCGGTGGTCATGTGTCCACTACACTGCAGATCATATCGGACGCTTAGGCCAGGGGAGGGACCTGGGAAGAACAGCGAGGCCTTTACAGGGCATCACCAAGCCATCAGCTGAGCTGAACTAATTATGCCAACTGCCTCAAGCTGGGAAGGAAAAAAAATTTTTTTGGAGGAGAGCTGCCCCCCCCAACCCCCAGCCTATACCACTTCAGCTGCTGAGCAAGCAATTTGGTATGAATAAACACTATGGGCACGAGGAGTCCAGGGCTTCCTTTTAAATCAGTTCCTAGAAGGCAAGGAACCAGTATATCATAGTGAGACAATCATTTATAATGGGACCATTATTAGGAGCCAAGATATAAAAATTGTACATGAAACAGCCTTATAAGCAGGTTCAGTGCGTGGCTGATTAACCTCCCTGGTCTACCGGGGGCTGAACGGCTCAGGGGAGTGGTAATGAGATGTGGAAATCATTTGCCTTGAGGTCACAGGTTTGGAGCCGGACGTGTGAGAAGGTGGCCTAATTGCTACTCATGGATGACTCGTCAGTGTGCTTGGTGGAGACACTGGGATGGGGGGGTTCGAATCTCCGGCCAACCCTGGAACTGGCTGTGGGATTTCTGTACTGGCCACAGATGCTCCAAATCCTCAGATTCTTAATTCAGAAGAACGCCTCAAGGCTGATTCTGTTCAACTAGATAAATATAAGCATGCACTTGACCCCTGAGGTATCGCCGGGAAGGGGCTCAAATATGAATATGGTGTTCATTTGTGACTCTTACGTACAATCAGAAGTTCAAGAGGCTGGATTTGTGGCTCTGGGAGAAGAATGCTTGCCTAACATCCCCAGCACTTCATGAAACCAGATGTCTGTAAGCCCAGCTTGTTGGAGATGGAGCCGGTAAGTCCAGTGGTCAAGGTCACCCAAAGCTGTATATAGATTCGGATGCCAGTCTGGGCTATGGGAGACCTTACCTCAAACAAACAACAATAAAAGTAACAAACAAAACAAAAGGGGTTTCAGACTTGGGAGTGTTTCAGATTTTGGGTTAGAAAAGAAAATACTATACTATTGTAATCAACAGTCCCTGGGACTTTTACACGCAGGAGATTGAATGCTAACACTAACCTGTAAACATATGCTAGAGAAGAGGGAGAAAGGTCATGAGTTCAAGGCTGGCCTGGACCAGACCCTCCTCCCTGTTAAAGCAAATACACACACACACACACACACACACACACACACACACACATACCAGTCAACATAAAGGGAAAGGGACTGAATGAAGAACTTGAAGCTCTGAGTTCAAATCCCATCTATGACTCTTCAGGTTAGGTGTGAGGTTTCAGGATGATCAGGTCACACCCACCTGTGGTAGCAGCCTGTGACAGCTCTTGGAGAAGCGGCAAGACTCCAGGAAGAAGACCAATCTCATGTCCCAGATCTGAGTTTTCTAGACTAGGGACATCTGAGGGCCTCGGGGACAATGACACCTCTCCAGACATGCCCTTCCCCCCCGCCCCCTCCGCCATGCCTTGGAGTCCCGCATTCTTCCTTCAGTGAAATCCCCTTCCCTCTATCCAGGAGTTGGGGACAGCTTGGCTATAGTCTCCTCCAACAGAAACCTCTTTTCTCTGAGACCAATAAGAAGAGACACACTCACTGGGCGGTGGTCAAGGAGGCAGAGGCAGGCGAGTTGGAGGCTAGCCTGCTCTACAGAGCGAGTTCCAGGACAGTCAAGGTTATGCAATCAACCCTGTCTCAAAAAACTAAAAGTAGATATAGATAGATAGATAGATAGATAGATAGATAGATGGATATAATTTTAGAAGAAGAAGATGAAGAGGAGGAGGAGGTGGTGGACATGGAGATAGAGAAAGGAAAAAGAGGAGGAAGAAGAGGAGAAAAGGGAAGAAGAGGAGGAAGAGGAGGTGGAAGAGGTGCGGAGAAAGAGATACAAAAGGAAGAGTTGGAGGAGGAGTTCCCAAACATACACCATCAGATTTGTGGGGCAGAAGTCTTGTCAAAGCCCCACCCATGCTGTCTGTCTGTTTGTCTGTCTGTGGCATTAACAACTCTTCAAATAAGCATCTTTACCTAAAAAGATAATCCACTTCAGAATTCTCCTTGAAGCCCAATCCCAGGACCTTTCATGTCTTTGTTCCCTTCCTCAGACATTTCCTCAACCTTGAAATAGGTAAACACCATCTTGGCAACACAGGTTGCTGCAGGATGGAGGTTCACAAATCACACCGTGACTTGTAATTGTGTGTGTGCATGCTTGGGCTGGCCTACCATTCGTTCAACTCTTTGTTGAGAATGGAAAGAAATTACGGATTGTCTTGGGGACAGGCGATCTGCCATGAGTTTTCACACCCTTCCTAGTAGAGCAGGCTGGTGTTAGCTCTCCGATACATTGAGGCTGCTTTTCTCTTCTCCTCCTGGTGCTTCCCAAGGGCTTCAGGCACTTGATGAAAGGGAAAACTAATCCTTTCCTTGGTGTCTGCGATCAAGACCTATTTGGTAGCCCACTCCTCTAACTCCGCCTGTGCGGAGGAGTGATTTCAGCTCCCCCGCTCATTTGAGTGTTGAGCTGAGATCTTGCAGCTGCCTGCTGCCAAACCTGAAAGCAGAAATTAATTTCAATGACCCAGGCCGAGTGGAGGGGAGCGCTGTCAGGTAATTAGTGTGCGTCTTTTGCTACTCAGGCTCTATCACCGTATTAATCCATACATAAATCGAGGCATTCCTAGAGTCGCCTGAGATCTGCGGGGTGGGGGGGGGGGCTTTTTAAGTACCTCGTGCTTGGGTTAACCCTGCGCCTGGCATCTTCATGGAGGGGATAAAGGCTCCCTTCCTGTCTGTTTCTGGGCAGCAGAGAGCATACACCAGATTTCTATAGTCTCCTCCCTTTTGATTGAACCTACCTTTGATGAAGTAGTGCTTGGAGACAAGGGGTGGGGGAGTTGAGGGAGGTTCCTATTCCTGCCACTTTATTAATGAAAAAGGCCCTAATATTGATAGCCCTGACACCACAAGTATAACAATTAGAGGCTTTGTCCTCCAAGGTTGCTAATTTTAAAAGGAGCCCTTCTCTAGCTGGGAAGAGCCCAGTGGACATTGTATGCTCCTCTTTGATGGAGTTTGGGGGCTTTTCTGCCTTTCCTTTGAGAAAAATCCCTTAAGAGGGAATTTAGACTTGAAAAATCA
Organism: Apodemus agrarius; assembly: GCA_964023405.1. Classification (NCBI taxonomy): domain Eukaryota; kingdom Metazoa; phylum Chordata; class Mammalia; order Rodentia; family Muridae; genus Apodemus; species Apodemus agrarius. The sequence continues at coordinate 14,515,260 of OZ030024.1, forward strand.
AAACACACACACACACACACACACACACACACACACACACACACCAGTGTGGATGATTTTCCTCCCTTTGGTAGTCATTCTAAAATCCAAAGGAAAGGAAGGTGTTAGAGGAGACCCCTGCTCAGAAAGCACTGCCCGTGCCCTGCGGTGTTGTCCCGAGCGCCTCTGGACTTCATGTTTTTAAACCTGAAGGAAGTGGTGATCAGGTAGGGTACCAAAAAATGGACCGTATACACGAAGGGCTTCACAGCACCTTTCTGAAGGACTTGGTGCTCGCTAGTATAGATCCCCGCTGCTGTGGCTAGAGGGGCTTCCTGGGTCTCCTTTTGCAGGTGACACAAAATAGTGCTCAGCTCAGGAAAGATCTGTGCCTCGGTCCTTCAGACCCAAAGCCCTTCTCTATTAGGCATCTAATATACCAAAGCCCAGAGGTCAGACAGTGCCAGTAGGGTGGAAAGCAGGTGAAATGGGGAATGTGGGTATGGGGCCGGTCACAGCGCCACCTACAGGAGGAGCCCCAGCTGGTGCCAGCCTGTCAAGGTTGTGTGCTAGAATCCTAGATCGGAGCACCAACGTTGAAAGTCAGAAAGCTGACATTTGAAGTGAACTGTTTCTTTGAAGGTGTTGAAAGTCACTGTGGGCTCATCTATCACCCAGAGAGTGCAGGCCTGTGACTTCTGAGATGCTCTCCACGGACCTGCGTCGAATCATTCCCAGATTTGGGAGTTTCGGAGGCTCACCCATTTCACCCAGGCTTTGTTCTTAAATTCCTGTCTCAGCCTCTCAAATGAGGGGCTGAAGGTGGTGAGCAGGAACCTCCCACCCCACCCCTTCTCCTCACTCAAAGGTCTGGATTTAGAACTGCACGTACCTTGATGGCAGTCCCCCTGCCTCAGCCTCCTAACTGCTGGTATTACCGAAAGGATGCCATGAATCCAAGCTTTTTTTTTTTAATTAATACTTAATACATCTTTACCTCGTGGCCTTGGTGTAAATGAAAATGAAGCCACTGTTTGCCAGGTGAACATTCCCACGCTTGTATCTGGGGTGTGTCTGGAGTGATGGAGTCGCCCAACAATGCACCGAATTTAAGAAGGAAACCTACTATGCACCTCCTCCATCCTCCCCCCAAAAAATGCTTTCTTCTGATTTTTCCATTGCCATAAAGTCCCTGTTCTGCCTTTGCTCATATACTCATATACTGCTCAATCAGAGAAAACAACTGTGTTTCTGGAACCCAGGGCTACTGTCTTTGGAACTAACAGGAATTTTCCCACAGTTTGGTAATGAACTGTCATGTAACCTTGAACAGGATCATGCAACTGTACACACACTCATACACACATACACACTCACACACTCACACACACATTCACACACATACACATACATACTCACTCACACACACAAACATTACCATCCACAAGCTCTGGTTTTCTCACGTGCAGAATGATAGGAGAACTCTGACCCCCACAGATTTGCTGGAAGGATCCTACACAATGATCTACGGACCGGTTTGAGCCTGGGCCTCTCCTCTGCCATGTCGATGCCCTGCCTGGAGCTCCCTGGGCTGAAGCTGGTGAAGACAGAAGGCGCCCTCCTGGGGACTTGAGGTTTTCAGCCGAACAGGCTCTTGGTTCCCAACCCCTATTCCACTCCTTCTGTGCCGCCCAATAAACAAACAAACACGCACAGCAGACAGCAGGCTGGTTCTCCAGCCTTGGTTTGTCCATCACTAAAATGGGTTTTCTATCCAGTCCAGGGTTGCTAGGAGCTGATAAAGGATAAGAGGCTGGATTCTTCAGGAAATTAACTCCCCTCCCCCTCTCCAGAGACACCCGCTCTCTTACATGCACATCACTATGGATAAAATCCCTAATTCTTTTACTGTGAAAACCTGCAATGCTGGAGGGGGTTTTGGGGGTGAGAGGGAGGAGAGGAGAAACTGAAAAGCTGCGTGCAGCTCCGATTCTGATGCACTTTATTGTAACTAGATTCGCTCCAGCGCCCTGCCCCCACCCCCAGCCTGCGGCGGGGGCACCTGGAAACGTGTCACCATCCATCTGGTGTCAAGTGGCAAGATCTCCACATTCTATGAGAGTCAATTGCAATTAACAGGGCCATTCAAGAAAAAAAAAAAACGGCAGGTACAGCCCAGACAAAGGCAGCCCAGACAGATCTTATCGGAGCCCAAGGCCGGCAGGGCTGTCCCTTTCAGAAGCTGCCTGCCTGGGAGAAAACCTTGTAAGGAAGGAAGGAAGGAGGAGGAAGACAGGAAAGGGCAGGGAGTCCTAAGAAGGAGACAGGGGTGGGGGGGGGTTCAAGGAAAGCCAGCCAGACTCCAGCAAACCTCGGGGTCAGACACTGACGACCTACCGACCCCCAGCCACGCAGGGGACTTCAGCAAGTCACTCCACCTTGCCAGCCAGCTTCAGAGCCTCAGGTGGCCCATCTGTAAATAGAAACTACCAAGGGCACCTCCCCCATCTTGAAACTGTCAAGAGGAGCCCTGCTGAGGGCGGGGTCTACTACCGAGGATCCGGAGAGCTTGAGTGTGGTGGGAGAGCTCTGGGGAGCAGGAGAGAGGTGTGTTAGCAGAGCGTGCGTCTTGGAGAGAAAGCCACGCGCCACACAGGCACGGGTGAACCTGCCGAATGCCACCCGGTCCACCCTGTCCACTTGGGCCACAGGGAATCCCCCTGCCCATGCTGAAGAAAAGCTCTGGAAGGCGTCCATTTGGGGAGTCTGGTGACTACTCATAACAACTCTCTATGGGCGCCCTCTAAGCCTGCAGAGGTGGGAAGAGAGAACACACACACAGTACAATAGGGTGGGGGCTGGGCAACACACAGCGGCACCAGCCTATGCATTTCTGATAAGAGTTTCTTAGGGCAGGAGGTGGTGTGTGGAGGCCAGGGAGAATCTTTCCAGCCCTTGGTGGTTCTGAAGATGGTGTCTGGGTCTAAGCTTGTGTGGTAGGAGAGTTCTGCAAAGATCAGGTTTCAGGTAGTACGTAGGTCACTGAGGACCAGCTGAGGCATACTTTTTTTTTTTTTTTTTCGTTTTTCGAGACAGGGTTTCTCTGTGTAGCCCTGGCTGTCCTGGAACTCACTCTGTAGACCAGGCTGGCCTCGAACTCAGAAATCCACCTGCCTCTGCCTCCCAAGTGCTGGGATTAAAGGCGTGCGCCACCACCACCACCGGCCATGCATACCTTTAAGAGCTTCGCCTGCACCATCAGGGGAAAAAGGCTGATCTGCTGATCGCCACGGGAGACAATGAGGATCAGGTAGAATTTGGCAGCCATGGTAGGCACTCAAGGTATGTGATTTATTTTCTGTCAGTCTAGAGTCCTTGGTAAGCTTCTGGGCCAGCTCTGGGTAAGCTCAAACCCATCAGTTACCTCACCAGGGCCAGAGGAGGAATGGGCCCCAGACCAGGTCTTGGCTCTGACTGCATGAAGCAGTTACCATCGGGTAGCCTGGAGGCTGAAGGCCTTCTGCGCCCTCTTCTGAAACACAAACACAGCTTCTCTGTGGAGAGGGTGGGTCATGTCTTCCCCGTTTTACTTTCCAGGCTAAGTGGCCTGTTCTTGTCACTGTCTCTCAATAGGCATTTATTTTGCAGGGGCGCTATGAATTTCAGAGATATCGAGCTTTAAAAAAAATCACTAATTACCGAGTGGTGGCAGCACACGCCCTTAATTCCAGCACTTGGAAGGCAGAGGCAGGTGGATTTCTGAGTTCGAGGCCAGCCTGGTCTACAGAGTGAGTTCCAGGGCAGCAGGGCTATATAGAGAAACCCTGTCTCAACCACCACCCCGCAAAAAAAAACACTAATCATCATTTTTAGTGTGTCTTTGTTTGTAAGCATGCTTGCGTCTGTGCACTGGTGCATGTGAACATGTATGCACATGCATATGTAGAGGTCATAGGTCAATCTTTCCTGCTCATCCTCAGGCACGAGCCTCCTTTATTTCTCTGAAACAGGGTCTCTCACTGGCTTTAAGCTTGCATAGTAGGCTCGGCTGGCTGCCCAGTGATTCCACTGAACCTCCTATATGCCCACACACACCCCCTATGCTGGGATTGGGCTCTGGGTACCAACCACTCGAACAAGTAAACTGTTTGCCCAGCTCCCATTAATTAGAAAGGTTAAAACGTGTCTCAGAGCAGGAGAAAAGAGGTTCCCTCCCAGTAAGCAAAAGGAGCTGGTGTGATGGCATGGGGGGCGGGGCGGGGGGGGGTAGCCACTGCGGTTCCTAACAGAGAAAAAAAAAAAAAAAAAAAACACAGTTAGAAGCAAAACTCCATTAAGTCAGGAACCTGTTTATTCCAGAGAGCTTATCACGAGCAAGGACTATGCCCCCAAACAACTGGATGCCTCTGTTGTAATCGTCAGCTCCTAATATCTGATGATTAAGTATATTGATATATCGGGTTTGGTTGCAAGGTGTGCTGTGCTGAGGTTCCTAAGGCGTCTAGTGGAGCCAGGGGCATGTAGCAGGGAGTCAGCTCTTCCTGCATTCGGTATTATTGGAGCTTTACTCGGAGCTGGAGAGCGGCTGATTTTATCAATGGCAACGTGGATTTCATTGTAATATCTATCTTTTATTGACCCGCTCTCAATAGCAGGGACCTCCTGTCCAAGGCACTTTAAAATAGCAGCTGGAGTGCAGATGTCTCTCCTAGGACCTCAGGGCCACGTGCAGTGGGAAGCTGGGACTGGGAAACATCCACCCATCTCTGCAATGGCAGGGTGAATTACAGAATTATATTACCAGTGCAATTAGGCCAGGGTTCCCTCTGCACCTCCACAGGTCCCTTTGAGCCCTGGGCAACACAAGGCACTTTCCTCAGTGACCTGACTTCCAAGCACATCTTCCTTCCCTAAAATGGCCTTCACTGAGGCCACATGGAAAAAGCTATCATCAGAGTGTTCTCTCTCTCTCTCTCTCTCTCTCTCTCTCTCTCTCTCTGTGTGTGTGTGTGTGTGTGTGTGTGTGTGTGTGTGTGTCCCTCTCCCTCTTCTCGGTTGGTGATGTGATAGCCAGAGTTTGTCATCACATAATGCGAATGATCTTGATGTTGATCATGTTGAGGCTGACTGTACCAGGTTCTTCCTATGGGACACAGAAGGAGGTGGTCCCTGGGACAGGACTTAAGTTATTAGCATTCAAGTTCCCTGGCATTCCTCCTGGGGCTTCCTGAGGGACAGACTACAGGAATAGGCAGGCTTCCATCCAACAGGCGCAGACCTTGGGGGGTCTACACTGAAAAGGTCATACACGTTTAATTCTGGGGGCTCCTGAGCCAGATTCCAGCAGGTCTGGGGTCTGATGGCATCCAAACCACGGGTTCCATGAAGAGTTACATCTTCTCTGGCAGTAGATGTACTTAGGGTGCCAAATCTGACTTTCTCGTGGTCCGAGTAACACTAGATGGACTTCCTGTCTGTAAGGTGTGGTACTCCTTGCAGCGAGGGAAACCACAGAGCTCAGGGGAGCATGCTGCCTAGCTCTGAGTTAGTGTCCTTGCTCCCTACTGCTCTGGGTAGCTTTGGCTCGTTTCTGAATACACATGGAGCCCTTATCTCCGGCTGCCACACAGACTTACACTCTTGAGCTTCTGAACGGCTGGGCCAATGGCTGGGCCTCGGGTTTGTTTCCTCAAGACGATGTTCATGTGTGGGATCTGCATACCCCACAAGGGTTTCAGGTCGCTCGCTAATTTGTCACCACATATCCCTAACCCCAAGTCAGTCAGACACACACACACACACACACACACACACACACACACACACCTGTTGTCACACTCAGAGAGAACTAATTTCTGCTTCCTGAATGAGTGAGCCAGTGAAGGAGACGCCATCAGAAGGCCTTTAGTAGAAAGCAGTTTCCAAGCTTGGGGATTTCAACACCCGCTTGATTGTTTGTTTGTGACAGAGTCTCTTTATTTAGGCCAGGATAGCCTTGAACTTTTGATTTGTGACAAGGTACCCATCAGATGCTAAAGCAAACTGTCTGCTCTCAGCTGACAGCTGTTTTTCTCACTCTTAATCTCCTGGGCAATTGCGTTCGTTCGGAAGGAAAGGCCTCAGAGACTCAAGGGACTCTCTGGTAATGGGGACAAAAATTCCCCTCCAAATGTAAAGAAGGTCACTGGAGCACAAGGATGAGACTTCACGCGCAGCCACACCCACTGTGCCATCTGTGGGGACCTTAGCTGGCGAGACACAGCTTTAAGCCACCGTGGCTAGCTAGCAAAAGCTCCGAGCCACCTTCTTGTCTTGTATGGTGTTAGGTGATAGACTGCCAACGGGCAGGTGGGCCTTTGCCTGAAGCAGCTAGAACTGTTCTCAGCCATAGGAAGTCTGGAAAGAGGGCCACAGGAGGGTCCTTCTCCTGCCCTCCTGAGGTGACTGACACCTGACTGCACGAGGGACTGAGCTCTGACCCCAACCCCACTCCCCTGTCTGCTGCAGGTGGGAGCTCAACCTGGGCTGACAGCAGCTACCAGCCCTGCAGAATTTTTTTTTTAATGAATCATACATAAAAGAGAAAAGAAAGAGAGCGGCTAACTCATCCCCACACTTCACAGCATGAAGGGGGCTGCAGGTTGCTTTCTAGAGCTGTGGGCCTGGCGGCAAGCAGGGGACTTTGTAGTGGCTTCGCTGGGGCCAGCGGCTTGTAGGCTCTACTCGTTAGAAACCTGCCTGTGGAAGGGCAGGAGCCCTTGTCCGTGTGTGTGTGTGTGTGTGTGTGTGTGTGTGTGTGTGTTTTCTAGGGAGCTGGGGAAAGGCCTGATGGAGCTCTGAAGGTAAGGCTCCATTATAAAACTCTGAGAAAGTAACATCAAGTAAGACTTGCTACCTTTGGTTTGTGGGTGGGGCCTGGGAGAAGCAGCTGGGGAAGCAGCCTGCAAAACGGAACAGAAGATATCCCTGTAAACCCTCCTAGCCTTCACGGTTCCGTCTGTGAAATGGGGGTGCGCAAAACAGGCTCCCTCCCTGACAAGATTCTTTCTTTCCTTTGCACTCAGGGTAACTGATCAGGTTAAAATAAGGCCAAGAGGGAAGGCGGGGGAAGAAGCTCTCCAACAGTGCTATGCCAAAAGCACCACAGGCGTGAGTTACCTAGGAGACACACAGATGCATCCAGGAGCTGGGAATCTGGGCCAAATTTTTAAAGAGGATTAGGGAGAGGGTTCAATGGTGCAAGCATGAGAATCTGAGTTCAAATCTCCAGCACCCATCTTAAAGAGCAGGGCACTGCTGCATATATTCCTGTAACCACCCCCTCCACCCCTCCTCCCCCGCACTGGGAGGGGAAGCAAGGCTTTCCCTGAGAGTGGACTAGGCTTCCGCCTGAAATGGCCAGTTCCCGCCTCAGGAAGAGACCGTTTCAACGTGCCAGACTTCCTGCTACGACGGCCTCTGCACATGCATGGGTATGTCGACCTGCACACTCAGATGCACCGGTGCACACATACACCATGCTTACACACTCACACTGTGGGGGAAACAGTGGGGCCGGCGGCTTCTTGCTCCCACCACGGCAGCTTTCTTGGAATGCATTCCTTTGAACTGTGAACCCAAAGAGAACCTTCTCCTGGTCGGCTGGGTTTTTGGTCAGATCACGTTGACCGGAAAAGCAAATGCTACAGATCTCGGTCAGGACCTGGGAACGCAGTGTGGGTCTAGCATGTAGAACAGAATGACTCAGACGATCTGGAGATCCCAGACAACATCCCAGCAAACGGATTTAAAGCTGACTGTGTAGTGGGAATCACTGCAAAGGGGTGGAAAAATTAAGGAAGCCAGGCGCAAAATCCCAAGAGCACCTCTGCCAGAATGACCTTACTGCCCCGACAAGGACGGGTAAGGAATCATGGAGTACTGACAGCCAGCAAAGCGCCACAGAGACACACGGAAGCTGAGGGGTCTTCTCCTGGAAGCACTTTTTTTTTGTTTGGTTGGTTTTTTTCGAGACAGAGTTTCTCTGTGTGGCCCTGGCTGTCCTGGAACTCACTCTGTAGACCAGGCTGGCCTCGAACTCGGAAATCCGCCTGCCTCTGCCTCCCAAGTGCTGCCACCACTGTCCGGCATAGGAAGCACTTTTGGATGTGGGGGCCAAATCCCAGCCTCCAGGAGGGACGGGTGTTCTGCACAAACCATATTTTGGGGATAAATAGGCAAGGTCCAGCAAGCCGCCCAGGGATGGTGAGACCGACCCCCACCTCTCCCTGAATTCGAGTTTCCCAGTGTCCACCAAGAACTAACTACACGTGGCGCCTGGCGGTGATACTTCCAGCTGGGGTAGCGAGAGGGAGCACACCGCCATCTTTTCCTGGTTCAACAACTAGTCTCATATTTCTCGGGCTTATCACTGGAGGGAGACGGCTCTACAAAGCAGACTGAGACCCCGCTTCTGCCCATGGGCATCAGAGTCTGTCTGGAAGGAGAAGTCAGACAAGTAGGCAGGGTGTGTGTGGGGGGGGCTAAAATTGGGGATTAAGACAGGAAGTGAGGAAGGGGTTCTGTGAATGGGGAAAATTAACTAAGGAGTGAATGACCCAACCGAACCTTAAGGTATGGGACAAAGCGAGAGAGGACAATAATCCTAGGAAGAGACAACAGAATAGTCTGCAAGGGCATAAGAACAGGAGGTGGCCCCAGAACTGGGAACGCGCTGGGCCTGGAAAGGGTTCTGACTTCTCTTTTGCTCAAGGGATGAGAAAATGTGACAGGGAGACTGGAGCAGCCAACAGGATGGGGGTGGGGGGGCGTGGGGGGGAGTGGGGGTGGGGGAGGTAAGACCTCAGATCTCAGCAGAGGTGGGAGGGGATGGAGGGGGGTGTGACACTAAATCCAGACAGACTGTTCACCCCTCACTTTGGAGAGGAGATGCTTCAGGGAGAAGGAAGCCTCTCTAGCATTTCCTGACCCCCACCTCTCTTAGAAGGAAAAAAAAAAAAAGTACTCAAGAGAAAGAAAAACTTCCTGGTTTGGGTCTTTAAAATGGTACTAGAAGTCCAGCATGGGAAAAGCAAGCACAGCGCCCTTTGAAAAGTTTTAATTTTATTTTAACTTTGCTAAATCTACTTACGTTCACATTTGGAAATATGTATGCACGATAAAACACTGCAGTTCTGGTCTATTGGGTTAAAAACCCACTTTTTGGAATGGGTTCAAGGGAATACTTATATAAAAGTCCTTGGAACGGAAAGCAATTCTGTAGATAAAACACAACAGCAACGTCCCCCAAATCTGCCCCTTGCAAGATAAATGCGCGTTGAGGAGGGGTGGGGGGGAGGGGGACTTCACTAATGGGGGATTCATTCGTGACAGCCAGCCTCTTAAGCTCTCAGGGAAGCAGCTGGAAAGGGAAACTGCTGGCTACTCCTCGCCTCAGCGTTCACACTTCTCCGAGGGTCTCCGGCTTCTTCTTTTCATGATTTACTGGGAGCCAATAAACTAAGCCTCCCCACCCCCAATTAGAAACAGTGAAATTCCATTCCGGCAGGGATGCTCTCAGTGCGTTGGGGGGCAGCCGTGATGTTTATTCTGTGAAGTTCTAGACAAAGAGGGCTTAAAAAAAAAATAAAGAAGCTGGACTAACTCCAACAACAACCATTTTCTGGGCTTTTTCTCTGTAATTATCCTTGCATGGAGAGGCATACAAAGGAGGAGAAAAACATGGATCCCACCCTTCAGACGCTGGCACCACGGTTAGGAGGGTGAGCTTGAGCCACAGGCGAGCCAGAGGGAGAGCCAGGCACTAGACATCCTTGGATCCTGCCTCCAAGTTCTTGACTTCAGTTCCTACCCTGACTTCTCTCTGAGATTGTGAACTGAGAGATATAAGATGAGAGGAATCCTCCCCCACCCCCCACCCCCTACCCCACCCCCCACCCCCTCCCCATGTTGCTTTGGTCGGAACATTCTCTCCCCCGGAACAGAAAAGCTAGCTAGCTAGAACAGGCAGGATTCTGTATTCCTTGTCAAGCACAGAGCGGTCTGATGGGGACTGGGATTTACTGCCACTTAGCAGCAAAAGGAGAACCTTCTGGAAACATTTGGCTTTCTGAAGTCTGACCAAGAAGAAAGACATCCAGCCCTTTCTCTCCTTCCTTTCACCAGGGGAATGAACTCCACTCAGCTAAAGGATGGCTATGAGCTGTCTGGGAAAATTCCTAAGCCCAGAGTTGTGGCTGCTGTTGGGTCCCTCTTCTCAGGTCCTGGTCCCAAGGATGAGTTATGCCTCTCTCCAAGGATACATACACAACGGCTTGTCGGGAGTGCACTTGAACTGGCAAGGGCTAAGACAGAGAATGAGGCTGAAGACGTGAGGTGGCTAGCGTCGGGTCTAAAGGACGCTTGCGTCCCTTGGTTCAGAACACTCATGTTGACTAAGGCTCTCAGCGTTCAGGACGCTAGAAATCGCATTCTACGCACTTTAGATTTCTCCAGAAACCCACATCAAAATAAAACAGGGGCTGCGATGTAGCTCAGTTACAAGGTAAAAAGCTTGCCTGACATGTATGAGGTACTGGGCTCAAAAGCGACAGAAGAGGAGGAAGAGGAAGAGGAGGTTCATTCAACAGTTACCCGCTTTAGCTTCTATATTTACCTCTTTTGATCATGTATTTAATTATGCAGCACAGAACCTCCCCAGGGTTCCCCACCGAAGTTGCTTATTTCTCTCCTCTCCCCCAATTCTTTGTCTTTCTCCAGGCCCCAGCGGTCACCCGGTCATTATCTTTCTTTTTTCTCTGAGTCTGGCTCTCGTCTTTTCTTCTTGTTCCTCTTCGGTGGTTCCAAGATTAGCACGAGATTGTTCCGTGATTAGCACGGGGGGCACTGTAGATCTTTGGGTTGCATCTGGGGCTACTGTTCAGAAAACTGCCAAGGAGACCAAACCCCCATTCTGTAGAAGACCGTCAGAGTGTGAGGAAGGGAGGGACTTGGTCACACCAAGCAACCAGCTCCGAGACGAAGATGTCTTTCCCTCTTCTGACACTTAAGAGACCAGGCTGTGTGGCCTGACCCGTACTAGGGTGCCAATCCTACAAATACACGGAGAACAACACTGACCCAGAGAGTGAACTATTCAACAAGAGAATTCACCTACACTATTTACTATCCTGGTGGGGTTGTTTGGTTTTAGTTCATTTTTGACATTGTGTCCCTGTGTGGCCTGGGCTGGTCATGAATTCAGGATCCTTCTGTCTCAGCTTCCAAGTATTAAGAATTATAGGTGTGCTCCGTCATATCTGGCTTCTAGAAGGAGAGATTTGGTGGTTGCTATTGTTCCCTTACTAATGTATCTATCTGTACGTTTGCATTCCATGGGACGTATACGAAGTCTGTCCCTTCCTCCCACCAAGTGCGTCCCAGGAATCAAACTTGGATCTTCAGGCTTGGGGGCAAGCACCTTTACCCACTGATCTATCTCGATGGCCCTGGAAGGAGGTTTATAAAGGCAAAACATGTGCTGAGATAGTAGTCGTGATGCGGAGGTGGGGGGCAGGATGGCGGGGTGGCGGTAGGAACTCCAATCAAAAAATGCAAAACAAAAACTAAAATCACACCCCACTGAAAAGAGATGTGCCTAAATCCTGTGGAGGAACAGAGGCTGAGGTGTGGGGACAGAAAGGGACCCTGTTGCCTGCAGTCTGAGGTGTAACCCTTTGCATCTGAGTTGCTAAGGGCTCCTTCCAGTGGCACGAACGGTTGATACTCCCAGTCACAAGTTAGTATTAGGTCTCAGACTAGGGGCTCAGGGGGCCACTGGAGAAGGGTTTGGTTGTCCTTTAGCAGAGAGATAATTAGGGGAATCAGTAATGCCTGTTGGGGACTCTTAGAAGAGCTCATGCTTCCTCCTATAGATTTCAGAGAGAAGGGGAAATCTCATGCCACGCAGGTGAAGAGTACCCCACAGTGCAGGTCTGCAGTCAGGTTGTCTCTGATTCCCAGGCAGCAGGGGAGGGACAAAGTTTAGGCCTTTCAGTTAGCAACTGTGTCCCCTGTCACCCCTAATTGCTTAGGCTCTCAGGTAACCCAAGCTTTGTTGAGCTTTCTATGGCAAAGAAATCAAAGTTCCCAGAAGGAATCTTAGTGGGGCGGTTGCCATTTTCCTCCCCGGCAGCGGTGGGAATCACAGAGTCATCTACGAGGGTAGAGGCTGCTCTAGGCAGATGTGGCCTGAGTAGCTTCTAGTCTGTTCCTAAGGGTTGGTAGCCGAGGACAACCTGGAGCCACCCACACTCATGGCCCTCCCAGGCTGTGTAAAAGGCAGGTGAGTATATAGTACGTGCCTTGTCCCCCAAACAGGCTCTTGTTTCAGAGTCTGAGGCCAACCTTTGAGCTGGTAGGCCTTTTGAGAGTCTGTGTTGGGGGTGCCCGTGATGCGGCCTTTTAGGGGAAATGAGAGGGGCTTTCGAGTATGTCTGCCTGGTGAGCACACCCTTTAACTACCGTGCCAGCACTCAAAGCTGCGTTCCCATGATGCCCATCCCACTCAGGCAAAAAGACTCAAGCCAGAAATTACCCAGGGAATGGTACCATCCCAGTCTCCCCTGAGCTTTGCTGCGCTAAATAATTTTCGGTTGGGGAGTCAGAGAACTACAGATGGGAGACGCATTATGTTCGCAAAAGGCAACCTTAAGAGAGTCTTTCTGCGATGAAAGTGAGGGGGTCCTCCCCCACCTCTTCTGGCGTCCCAACTTGCCATAGCAGTGAGTGATTTTTCTGAGTTTCTGCCAAGTTAGATGGGTTCAGCATGTTATTAGATTAGTCTGTTTATGCAGAAACAGCCAAAAATAGGAACCACAGAGAAGCTATTAAAGCTATTGTCCTGTGGGGGGAAAGATCTGGATGGTCTTCTCACTGCAAGAGGGGAACGAGGTCTGGCTTTGTATTAATGTGATGAGGAAGATACTGTGCTCTGAAGCCCTGTCCCATCGGTGACAAAGGAAGAAGCATCAGGGCTGGGTGAACTGAGAGGCCTGAGAGTACCACACAGCCCCATCAGGCCTTACCTTGTTATTATGTGAAGCCCAGGGGCCTTTCACCAGGGCGCTGGTTCCAGGTAGGGAAAAGTAAAAAGTGGGTAAAAAGAAATAAATGAGACAGACAGGCTGTCAGAAGCTCCCAGGTGTGAATCCAAGTCTGCTCTGGAGTTGCTCCTTGAGCCAGTGGAAACCACGTGACCTCTTGGGTCAGTGAGTCTCCAGGTGAGGGCTTAGATGGAGCTGGGCTCTGCATGGGAGTTGGGGCGAGTCTTACTTCCCTCATCTATAAAGTGGGCAGTCCGGTGGATACCACGAAGTCACCTCATTTCTCCTCAGCAGATCTCACGGGGTGACCTGGGAAGGTCACCCATCTCACGTGGGCTTTTGAAACCTTAATTCCCACCCCGGTGACATGCATCTTCCTCCATCAAGGCCACGCCTCCTAATCCTTCCTGAACAGTTCCACCAGCTGAGGACCGAGTATTTAAATATGTGCGCCTATGCAGAGGTCATCCTTACTCCACTGCCTCGGTATCCATGCTGTGCATGTGTGCTAGTCACCCACACTGGCTATTTCAGTTATTAGGTCTGCTACTATGAGTGTCACGGTCCAGACGTTTCTGTAACATTTATCTTATGTAATCAAGGCCCCAAGGAAAAGGTTAAATGATGCTGGTAATTTTGCTATAGTGTATTATTACAGTTATTCTATTTTATCATTCATTTTTACTTTAAATCTCTTATGGTGCCTAAGTTACTGACTGTACTTTATCATAAGGCAGAAATAGGATATGTGGTGTTGTGCCATCTACAATTTCAGGCATCTCTTGGGCATCTTGGAATGTTCTCCTCACAGAGAAGGGGACGGAATACCAAAGGTTTGGGTTTTTTTTTTTTATTTTTTTGTTTTTTGAAATCATTGTCTGATACCTGAGTAAATTAAAGCTTACTCTGCAGTCAAGTGTCATAGGAAGGCAGTATCCGTCTGTGATGTAGAATGTACTCCTCTCAATGCTGTTTGACACAAGACAAAACTACCTGGCTGAGCTGGGGTCTCACCTGGGCAGAAAAATCAGTATCTGCTGGAGCCACGGTCTCATCAGAAGCTGTACAGTCTGCCCACACAGTTTCTGCCATATTCTCCTACACTGTGGTCTTGGTTTCGAAAGATAGGGAGTGACTGTATCCTGAGGGTGTTCATCTCATCAATAGATCAATCCCTTAATGAATTTCTAATATTTTTCCATCTTCTGAGGTCTTCTTCGATTTCTTTCTTCAAGGACTTGAAGTTCCTGTCATATAGATCTTTCGCTTGTTTGGTTAGAGTTACGCCAAGGTACTTTATGTTGTTTGTGGCTTTATTGGGAGATGGATAAAAAAACAGATGGTTCCTGAGTAGCTGGGCAGATGCCTTTAATCCCAGCATTTAGGAGGCAGACGCAGGTAGTTATCTCTATAAGTTCGAGGCCAGCCTGGTCTATGGAACGAGTTCCAGGACAGATAAGATTACACAGAGAAACCCTGTCTCAATTTAAAAAAATAAAAGGCAGATAGGGCCTAGCTAGAAGGGGGTCACTGGTGAGTGTTCCTTGGGGGCTGGACCTGGCAAGACCCTCCTCTGTCACAACTTCCCGCTGCCCTGATGTTCTGCTCAAGTCCACAGGGCCAGCCATCATGAATAGAACCTGCTGAAACCGTAAGCCAACACAAACTCTCCCTCTATCAGGTTGTTTAAGGCCAGTCCTCAAACGCAGCTATGAAAGGATATTTAACACAAGGCAGTAAGCACCACTGCAGCCCCGGTTCCCATGGTACTCATTTCACTATGGTTGTAGGACTGATGTCTCCTGTCTCCTGTCTTCCTGGAGTCACTCTCACTCCCCTGAAGCCACAACACAGGCAGGCTGCTCTCACAACAGGGCAGACTGCTTCTTCCCAGCCCAGTGGCAGAGTGGCTCTGATCTCAGGTATTCTTTCAAGGCTTGTCACCCTTTTCAACATCTGTCTGATTTGGGGCCTTCCTTACATCTGAGAGATTCCCCACTCTTTGGTAAATCAGGAAGTGACGCTTCATCTCTTTCATACTCTGCAGGTTAGAATAAGTCTCTAGGGGAGAGGACCACACAAGCTTTAGAACAGAAGGTGGGAAACGAAGGGGGCAGCATCAGAGCATATGGGCAGAATCACTTCATTCGTGAACAGCAGCTTATAAATACACTGCAAGGAGAAAGAGGTAGGAAAAAAAGTCTTGATAGGCATGGGGATGCACACCTTTAATCACATAGCTTGGGAGTTAGAGGCGGGTAGATTTCTGTGAGTTCAAGGCCAGCCTGGTCTGCATATCAAGTTCACAGTTAGAGCTGAGAGAGAAAGAGAGAGACAGAGAGGGAGGGAGGGAGGGAGGGAGGGAGGGAGAGAGAGAGAGAGAGAGAGAGAGAGAGATCTCAAACAAAACAAAATACCATGTTCTATATTTATCCCAAATAGTCCTGGCATTTCAAGATTCTCCTTGAATTATCAGCTGTGCACGCGTTATGAGTTAAATATGCGATTTTTAACCATGAGTGTGCTTAAAAATGTATGTAGCACTTAAAGTCTAAGCAATCAAAATCCTTGTTTAGTCAGTAAGTTACAAAAGCCTGTAACACTGAAATCACCAAGAAAATTAGAGAAAGGACAAAGGCAACATCAGAGGAGGTCAGGCCACATGAGACTCAGTTGAAACTGCACTGAGACCCCATTTCACCCCAGGGAGAGGGGCAGTCGTGAAGTAAACTCGATCAAGTGCTGGCCAGGATGTGGACAAAGGGGACTCGTGCTGTTGGGAATGTGTGAACATCAGAACAGAGGTTCCTCAAAGTCTAATAATCCAGCTACCATCTGACTCAGCAGCACCATGAGTCAAAGTCAACTAAAGTGGAAACTTCTGGCTTGTTTGGAAAGTCAATTATGTGTGCCAGGGTACGCGTGCGAAAGGATGTCTTGCTAAAGCAGACACATGAAAGACTGTCTTCCTGAAGCAGACGCAGGCAAAAGGATGTTTTAATATAACAAACACATGAAAAGACTCTTGATGAAGGAATATAAACATGACCCCACAGAGAGTGGGAAAGAGAGCATAGGTTTGGTTTGCTCTGCCTCGCTATTCTTCGCTGATGACGTAGATGTATTGGTTCGCCTTACATAGCGCTGTTAAGCTCAGCTTGTGAAATCACCACCATTGAGAGAAACTTGCCAAAGAACTTCTTGTGAGGTTCCTGCAGCAGCTTACCACTTCCACAACCTTGTCTCAGGCCGGTTGGCAAGCCTTGCAGCTTCTTCAGGATTGAACTACAGCTGTTGGTTCATGTGTGGTGTCTGTCTGAAGAGAGGACTGGACTGCAGCTGTTGGTTCATGTGTGGTGTCTGTCTGAAGAGAGAACTGGACTGCAGCTGCTGGTTCATGTGTGGTGTCTGTCTGAAGAGAGGACTGGACTGCAGCTGTTGGTTCATGTGTGGTGTCTGTCTGAAGAGGGGACTGGACTGCAGCTGCTGGTTCATGTGTGGTGTCTGCCTGAAGAGAGGACTGGACTGCAGCTGTTGGTTCATGTGTGGTGTCTGCCTGAAGAGAGGACTGGACTGCAGCTGTTGGTTCATGTGTGGTGTCTGTCTGAAGAGGGGACTGGACTGTAGCTGCTGGTTCATATTTGGTATTTGCTATGAGCCCAAACTGCTAACAAAGATGACTGAGCTCGCCCCCAAAGAACTATTGTTCAACAGGTCCACTTCCCCCATATTCTAATAACTTCTCTCGTCCACTACCTCTACTTGGTGATGGGCAACAGAAGAGGTTGAACCCTTATTAAAATAGGCTGCAAATAATATATTCCTACAGTCAATTTATCCCAGAGATGCTTGCACATCTGTATTTACCTCAGCACCTGTCACCATAGCTAAATTTTGGAACCAAATAGGTGCTCACCAATATGGGAAAGGACAAAGAAAATATGGTTTATATGCACAGGGGGACTTCTCCCAGAATAGAGAAAAAATCAAGTTCTGTTGTTTGCAAGGAAATGGCTGCCAATAGAGGTTATGACATTTAATGAAATAATCCAGTCTCAGAAAGACAAGTGTTGGATGTTTTCTCTCCTTTGGGGATCTTGGGTTTGATATAGATCCATGAAATTGTGTATGAACGTATGACATGAAAATATAACTGTTGATGCATTCAAAGAAATCCAATGGAAGGGGCAGAAATGGTTTTAAGGGGGAATATACTCTCTGTACATTATCTGTGAAAATGTATAATAAAAATCTCCTATGTAACCCAGGACCAAGTACAATTCATGAATACCTATTAGAACATTATAAAACATGCAAAGTCACCAGGCAAATATTGAAAGACGGCATTACAAAGAGGAGGTAAGCGGGCCAAGGAATAAAGGATGAAAGAGTTTTTAAAAAAAATGAGGAAGCCGAGGGGAAAGAGAGGAAGTCAGGAGTGGAGAGCTGATAGGACCGGAGAATGGGGGTGGGGGAGAAGGAGGAGAGGATGGAGGGAGGTGTGAGGGAGCGATTAAGGATGTCTAGGAAGATGCGCGAACAGCAATCCCTGTCAGATAATGGGGTGCTCAGTTAACTGTGATAAAATGTCCCTTCAGCCCCATGTGACGGAGCTGAGCCCAGTGAGCTAAGCCTCACTCTGGCCTTTAGCTGTGATGCTTTCCGGGTCCTGGCATCTGACAGGAGTGAGTGGAACCTGGCTAGTTCCTGCGCTCTCCTTTACGTGACCAGGGAAACCATACATCCTCAGAGGGACACGGTCGACCAAGGGGAGAGCGGAAGAAGAGTCAGGCTAGGGTCCAAAACGCTGACCTGGGTTCTGCTTCACTAGCCAGATTGCTGTACTTTTGATGCTCTGAGATTTTGATGCTCCGAAAATTACAGTAAAATATGGGAGTCGCTTTGTTCTTCAGAGACATAATCTGGGTAAATAAACTGCTCAGGAACAAAATCCCAACCAAGTGAATGTGGTGCCTGGTGCCCCACACGTGATAAATGGAGGAAAAAAAACAACCTTTGGAGGAAATCCGTATCCAAAATTATGTGTCTTCGCGGTAGTGATATTTATAAATTTGACACACTGGGAAAGTGGAGCTGGCTAAAGATTATTTCTATGCAAATATGCATCTTCCAACACCAGTGTATAAAAAAATTCCCAAACATATATCTTGCAAATCAACTCTTGCACAGTGTGAGAGACGCAGGAAGTACACTGATAAATATTAAAGCACAAGGCCAAATGTAAACTTGTTACGGGACAAGAGTCCTCAGCGAGGTGATGGTCGGAATGGCAAATGTCTCATACTGCATGATGTCACCCGACAGAGTCATTGTCCTAACAATATGGTTATTGTCCCCCTTTAGGTTAAAAGAGTCAGTGCCTCGAGTGGTCCAAGAATCCTGTTTCTTTCAAGTTGATATAGAAAGTTCTGGACAAGGGGTGCCTGCTGAAGGAAAACCATAAAAACCAAAGCATTTAGTCTGATGTGAGGCTCCATCTAGAGCGTCACCTTCACTGAGGCGCCAGGCATGAGGCCCTGGGCCTGTCTTCCGGGCAAATGTCTGATCAGTCTGACAGTCCAGTGCTCAGAGTCCAAGGTCCCTACATGAGGGCAGACTTTCGGCTCCCTCATTTCTAGAAGCCCAGGACTCCCGCCGTTCTGTGTTCTTCATCATCGTCAGCCTCTAAGTCAGCTGTCCCGTGCTACCTCGCACTGCCCTGGGTGTCCTGTGTGCATTATTAGTGACAGATGCTCTCCTGCACTGGACAGAAGAAGATGAGACCAACGTCAGTCGTCAGCTATGAACCTGCCCTTCCTGTGTCACGTGACACAGGGAGTGGTGCTGCACCTGAAGGCGTGAAGGCCACTGAGGAGAGTTTTAGGTCTATTATCCCAGTACTTGGGAGGCTGAGGTAGGAGGACTATGAGAAGCCTGGGCTACACAGTGATCTCTGGACCATATGGAGGCAGGATTACTGTTTCAGGAACAAAGAGACAAAAAGTCTAGATAAAGATAAGGCAAGAGGGGTGTTGGGTTTCTTTTCCGACTTATTTACTCAACGTTTATTTTCCGCAAAGGGGACCAGGGATGTGAGGCTAGAAACTGCAGAGCAGTTAGACGTGGCCACACAAAGGCTGCTAGACTCCTGAAACCCACCGACTGTCTTCCATTATGTGGAGTGTGCCAGCAAGTAAAGGAACGTTCAATTACTGCCTTTCCTGTTTGTATTACACTGGATAAAGAGTTGAGAAACACAGCGCTTTGCGGCGGTGGCGGCAGCCCAGATAAGAGCTTGGTTCGTACAGCCACTTTCAGGCTGTATCCTTCTCTGTCTTGGACTTCTTAACTGAGTGAAAAGACACGTGGGACACAGCTGAGGGGGAAAGGCTCTCTCCTGACTCTTGGGTCACTGACCAGAGCAGGTCCCAGGGAAGCTACCCCAAGCCTCTTCTCTCTGAGAGCCATACTTGTGACAGAGTGGAGAGGAGGTAGATTTGCCCGGCGCTCACTGTGTACACATTTCAGGGCTACAGCAACGCTGGCTTTGTCACCAGCTTGCACACTGATCTTGCTCTGGTCACACGAGCCGAATCACATTTCCCAGTGTCTCATGTTCATCTTAGCATCACAGTACCTCCTAACGCTATTGTATTTGGGCACAGGGCCTTGAAAGAGATGTTTCAAATAGAATGAGGTCACTGGGGCGAACCCAAATCTAGTCTGACTGCTGTCCTTCTAAAACGGGGGAATGCATCACAGGCACACAGAAGGACCCCTTTGTGGAGATACCAGGAGAAGATGGGCATCACCAAGCCATGGAGAGAGGTCTCAGGGAAAACCAATACCTTAACCTCTACGGTGAAAGAAAACATATTCCTGTGTTACTGCTTGTTACGGTAGCCTGGGCAGATCAGTATAAACCCTGAGGTGAGAACAGCCAGGTCAGATTCCATGGCAGATGGAGGGTCTACAAAAGCAAGAGCCTTAGGGTAAAAGACACGGGGACTTTAGCCTAGTGTGGCCCGTTGTCCTCAGCTCAGGCACCTCCCACCCCCAGACTCTGTGTGCTCATCAGGAACATTCCGAGAGCCTCAGTCTTTATCCATTAGGACAGTTTGCTATACAGATGAGTTCTGTGAGCATAAAAAGGTGCCAAAAAAAGACAGACTGATGTGTTGATTGACAGGAATGTCAAAATACAATAAGACAGCTTCATTCTACCATCCAAACAGTCATGAACTGAGATCCTAGGGTATGGGAGGCATTGTGATGTGGGCACTGGTGGACAAGAAGTCCATGGTGGTCCAGAGGAAAGAGGGGACGTGCATGAGTGCGCGCGCGCGCACACACACACACACACACACACACACACACACACACAGAGAGAGAGAGAGAGAGAGAGAGAGAGAGAGAGAGAGAGATCCTGGGACTAGGCAGGAGAACTAAAGATGACAGGAAGATTGATATGTTGGGCATGGGGATTTTCTCCAGCCCTGTCAGAATATACACAGACTCAACATTAGAGGAGGCCACAGATGCGATCTCACCTGGATGTGCATGTATGTCACCTATAATCACTGCCTTGGTCAGGGTGAATGAGTTCTGGAACTTCATGTGTAAAAATCATGAAATCAGCACAACTGACCACATTCTCTCTCTCTCTCTCTCTCTCTCTCTCTCTCTCTCTCTCTCTCTCTCTCTCTCTCCCAGGTCTCATGTATCCTGGTTGACCTCTAACTCCCAATATAATTCAATATAGTTGAAGATGACCTCAAATATCTTACCCTCCTGCCTCCACCTTGTAAGGCTGAGCTTATAGGCTTGAGGCATGGGGCTACCCCATCTGGCTTCCTGTAGTGTTGAAGACTGGACAAAGAGGTGTGTATGCTAGACTAATCCTCCACCAGCTGAGGTCTACTCCCAACCCTGTGACCATCATCCTTAAAGGGGACTGTCCAGTCTACCTGGAGAGCAGTACAGTGGTAATCATCTGGCTGTGCACACATTAGAAAAGTCTGTCAAGGTCCTGCCATCCCTCCAGTTCCAGTTCATCCTGGACCATGTCCACTAATCTCACTGAGGTCTGCCTCTCCCCCAGGTCCTATCCTGAAGTCTTAACTCTGCACAGATGACGGTGTTATGATGAAGGACTTTGGAAGGTAATTAGTTCATGAGGGTGGAGCCGTTGTGAATGGGGAAGAGTACCTTCACACACTACTCTGAAGAGGATTCTCTTCCCCCCTTCTATGTGAGGGAATGGCATGCATGAGCACCTATAGACCAGAAGTGGGCAGACTGAAAGAATGAAGACATTTCAGCTTCTAGGTCTGTGAGGTACAGCTCTGTGTTGATTTTAAGTCATCAATCCAAGGCACTGTTATACTAACTGCAAAGGAAATCGTGTGTGTGTGTGTGTGTGTGTGTGTGTGTGTGTGTATGTTCATGCATTCATGTGTGTATGTGTCTATGTATGTGTACATGCACGTGTGTATACGTCTGTATGTGTGTGCATGCATGTGTGTCTATGTGTATATACATGCATGTGTGTATAGTCTGTATGTGTGTGCATGCATGTGTGATGTGTGTGTGCATGTGTGTATATGTATGTATGTATGTGCATGATGCATGTGTGGGCATGTGCACACACATGGGTATATACATACACAAATACCAGAAAAAAAATCAGAGGATGACTGTCACCATCCTTCCTTTAAGAAGAGACAAGGTAAAGAATTCTAGGTGGAGATGGGAAGAGACTAAGGTTCTTTTCATCCTTTAACGACTTGTCTTATTTCTCATTGTGTGCATGTCTGGGTGTTTCAGGAGGTGAGGTTGATTGTGGTTGTGAGCCACCAGACATTGGTAGGAACTGAACTCATATTCTCAGCAGCTCTGGTCCTTTGTAAGAGTAGTACATACTCTTAACTGCTGAGCCATCTCCGCTGCCCTCTAAGGTAATGTTCTTGAAAGTTAACTTCTTGGTTCCCTTAGGTGGCAATTTCTCCATTTTGTTCTATGACTACTTTTGTGCCAACTGTACACTAGGTGCTGGGTCCTGGGATAGAGTGTATGTAGCCAGGGAATGCCTATTTATGCCTTTATGAGTGGCTATATTCCATGAAACATTGAGGAGTCTATATGGTGCTCCAATAAAGCTATTGCTTAGCTAGTGATCATCTGAAATTGTAGGAATATGCATGTTTCATTTTTAAAATTTAAAACTGCTACAAATGATCTAACATAGGGACACCAGAGTCCCCAGACAGAGGACACACTCCCTGCTTCGGAATTACTAGCCATTAGCCTTATATTCCTTGGGCAAGATTGGGACAGGAGTACATGTAACACTCAGCCCAGACTGAGAGAGTATTAAATATGTCTTGACTGATTAAATTGAGCATCTCGAGGAGCCATAGAAAGGAAAAATCTAAACATGAATTTAACAGACAACTATGTCAGGATGAAGAGGTAAGTCAGTGGTAAAGCATCTGCTCAGACGTGGGAGATGCTTCGGGGAAGAAAGTGCTGAAAAATTTCAGCCACTGTCTCACAGGCCTCGGTCTCCAGGAAGCTGAGATCCCTGGAGTTGGGCTAAAATAGGCAATTTTCATCCGCCATGCACCTTTGCCACCTCCCACACCCCCCAACACACACACACACACACACACACACACACACACACACACCATGCTACCTTGAAACCAGGAGATTGAAATCAATATGTACTGAGTCCATTCTCCAGTGCCAGCCTCAGCAATGACAGAGGAGACCTCAGTAAGACACATGATATTAATTAGCTAGCCGGTGTAGTCCAGGTGACCCTGTCACCTCTACTTCAGGCTGAACTGAGGAGATGCCTCAGGGAGTCGCAGCCCAATGCAACAACTCCAGATCAAAGCGAGGGTGTGCTCAGGCACGATGAGGCAGGTTTTACTTACACAGACCCTCAAGCTTTCTCTTTTTACCTCAGCCATCAGCCCACCCACCTCTGCAGGCTATGCCTTGAAAAGAATTAAGAGCCCTGCTGGGAAGGTTAGAGCCCACAGACACGATCTCCACAGGGAAGAAAACCAAGGCTAGCTTGCCCCCCTTGCAATAAAAGGTTAAGTTTAAGGTCCTATCTAGTTTTTGGCTCCATGCATGTTTTACAGCATGTGGATGATACCACACCAACTCCCGTGGTGAGTCCCACTAGCCCCTGTAAAGGTATGAAAGTCAGATATCCCCCTTCACTCAGGGAACCTCTCTCAAGGCTTGCTCTATCCTGCTCCTTCAGGTCACCCCATCATATCGGTGTGTAGAGTGACATTTCTACTCTTTTCACTTCAAACTATCTCTTCTAACACTTCCGGTCCCCGGGGTTCATTATGGCATTCTTTGACTGTGAGGCTTGCTCTTCTAATGAGACCCATTCTGAAGGGTGATTGGTCTCAGCTTCTTTTCCACTGAACCTGCCAAATAAATCTCCATTCTTTTGCATCTTAGAACGTAAGATGCATGTATGAATAGAATAATGCACCCTTCTCAATTCCCACTGATGTTTGCATCTATCTTTCCACAGTTCCAAAGCCAAAGAGACTATGAACCCCAAGAAACTTTCTCTATAGGAAGATCATTGAATAATCACTTGCTAGCAAACACTATCTAGGGTGGTATTCATTTTGACACAGAGATATTCTGCACTCAGTACTTAATTGCAAGATGCTGTCTCTAGGGGTGTGGAATTACACAAGCTCAGGAGAGAGCTATGTAGGAAATAATGAAAGCTTTATGGGTCAGTGGTTGCTGTCCTGCCCACTAGACTCTACTGGGTTATCCTACAGCAGCCACGAGCTAACTGCAAGTAAGGGACAGAGTTACACCATTATACTTACCTGGATGGACAGTATTCAGTCCAGAATGGATTCGAGAACCATACATATGCTGACTCTGGTCGTATACAAAAATATGAAGCATGTTGCTGTCCTAAAATTTAAAGTTTTCCGGATTATGAAACATGCCCAGCCCCAAGAGTTTTGGACAAAAAAACCTGGGACTCCTAGCCTACACGTAACTTTTTCAAACAGCAGTACCACCTGGGAACTTAGTGTTCAAACTTGTGAGACTATGGAAGACATTTCGCATTCAAACTACACTAGGTCATGTGGTACCTGATTGGCTTGGGAAGTTTGTCTTCAGTAAACCTTTGTCCTGGAAACTCGAGGACGCCGTCTCCAAGCCATTCTGGACCTCTCCTCTCCTCTCCTCTCCTCTCCTCTCCTCTCCTCTCCTCTCCTCTCCTCTCCTCTCCTCTCCTCTCCTCTCCTCTCCTCTCCTCTCCTCTCCTCTCAGGAAGTTGCTTCCCACCAACTCGTCTACATATGCCATTGGCCTCAGTCAATAGAGAGATGGAGAAGCGAGTCCATACTCTGTCTCAAACCCAAACTTCACCTTTGTGGTCTAACCCTTGTGAGGCCCTTCCCAAACAGCAGCTCCCGATGGAAAAGACAGAATGTGAGTTAGGGTTCCATTGCTGGGACCCAAATACCGAACAACTTATTGGGAGGGGTGCCTTCTTTGGCTCCCAGTTTTGGAGGGGTTTGGTCCACCCTGGGTGGGTAGGGGAGAGCTGTTCCCATGCTGTCAGTCAGGAAGCAGAGAAAGAGGGAAGGCTGTCTCTCTAAGAATTCCCCTCCCT